>CM065054.1:12488958-12654631 GCA_032883995.1 Coronaproctus castanopsis
CACTGAACTCCTTTTAAACAGCTGGACCGATTTTAATGAAATTTAGGTAGATGCGAGAATGGCTTAGATTTACAATTTTTGGTCTAATTTAAATTGTTTATTGCTACGAATTTTTAAAAATTACCGACTCGCCACCTGTGGCAGGGTATAGCGCACGACGTAATTATTTTTAAACGATTCCGGCTCTTGAAATAGCAGTTTATATATAAGATCTATCGTAAAAAATTTTAAACCGAACTCGAAATTTTCGAAAGAGGGACACAGACATTTCGATTATTTCAAAGTTCACGTTTTTCGCAATAATTCGCGAACAAGTTGAAATTTAGAAAAATTTTTTAAACAAAAGTTACGCGAAATTAAAGTACGCGTCTAATCGTAGTACAGTCGTATTTTTACACGAAATATCCGACGAGAAAATTGTTTTTAAACGGTTTATGAATTTTGACCACCCATTTTTAAGGCCCCCCCCATGATAGATAGTGTGATTGAAATTTACGTTAGACGAAAGCGGACGTGGAGATCTATCATTTATGTAATAGCATAAAGTTTACCTAAATTAACCGGTAACGAGAAATCGCGAGTTTTTAAATTGATTATCGGTTTCGAAAAAAATTTTTCCAGTAGTTTTTGATGGGCCGATTCTACAATGCTTTTAGCATGGGATATTTTGAATATACACTAGGCGTTAGGCAGTATATATATCCTATATATGTATGCGAAATGTGGACTTATCGACGATTGTTAAGGATATCATGGAAGGACTTCATTTCCAACAAAAAAGTGTTAAAGAAATGCAACATAGACAGGCTGATGATAGTACAAGATATCATGAAAAGAAAATTGAAATATATAGGTCATAAACTTCGAGAAGAGGGGCTGTTTATGTTGGTAACACAAGGAAAAATACTTGGACAAAGATCAAGAGGAAGGAAAAGATTCGAATATATAACATCAAACACTGGATTCAACAAAGTCAGGGAAGTAGTAGCTGCAGCAAGGTTCAGGAAAATATGAAAATACCAACATCCTTGATGCGCAACCTCCTTTGAAGGAGACGCAACATGATGATGATGATGATTAATACGATTTAGCTTTCCATTAGTTGTGAAACTTCGTATCACTAGGTGTTAGGTAATATATATATATAAAATACGATTTAACCTTCCCCTACCCGGCGAACTTCGTACCGCCCCAGAATCAATAAATATATTAACTTATTAGCGGAATTAAATATATATTTTTTTATTAAGTTCAATAAATATACAAAAATTAAACATATCATTTAACGTTCTTTACAAATTTGTTTTTTAATTTTTTTGTGTAATTCCGAATTCTCCATCGGTATTTGTGTTTTATTTATTTCATCTAATAAGTTAATACATTTATCGATTCTGTGGCCGATACGAAGTTCGTAGGGTCAGCTAGTATATATATATAAAAAACGAAACAAAATAAAAACAAAGTTATATAATTCAATCTACGGTATCGTTTAAAATATTTCATAGAAAATTGGATTCTCGTCGCGAATTTTAAACGATTCACGAGTAAGATAAAAAAAAATAAATAAACGGATTACGTAGGTGTATGTCAGGAGATGCAGGTTTTGTCCGTTAGCAAATCCAACAGCCTGTAGTAGTATTAGATTATATACAAAAACCATTCGTTTCCGTTTTAATTTTTTACCTATTTGTTTATTAAGTAGGTTAGCTGCCAATGGATTTGGATGGTGTTGTAGTCTTGATAGATTCCGTTAGCCGAGTAAATTATTATTTTAGATGTTTAATTTTAATCCCAAAACCCATTGTAACGCGTTATTCGTGATGTTATGCACATCGTGTCTATTAATCACATCATGATTTGAGAAAATCTTACAATTATATAGATGATCCAAGGTTTGGATCTCTCCACATTCGCACCTGGGACTCGGGATCATGTTCCACTTATTTAAAGTGTAAGCACACCTACCCTGTCCCGTGCGAAATCTGTTTACTCTGCACCATGCTTCTCTTGATAGGTCCGAGTCTTGATAGGTGTCTATCGATTTAATCTCTTCAGCGACATATCTCGCATGTAGGTCGGTGCGTAATATCCTGTTAAAGACGTACCATGTAGCAGCAGCAGATATTAACCGTAATATTTTATTCTGCCTGAGCTGAATTCGTTCTAATGGCTGAAGCACATCTCCACATATAACGATATAGACTTTTCAATATTGCATTATAAGATATTTATTTATTAATGATATTCAATTGCGAGCCAGTGCCGATCAGCTAGTAAAATTGTTGCATCTTAAGTCGTAGCTCGATATTCTCAGATTTTATATGTTTCAGCCAGGTTAATGTTTGATCTAAATATACTCACTTTGTATTGATCACGACACCCGCGTGGGTCGTCTGACTTAGAATGATAAACTGAATCCTCTAATATTTTTGAGGGGATGTATCATCGGATGATTCTCCTATCCCTGATTATACACACACACACACACACACACACACATGTGTATATATATATATATATATATATATATATATATATATATATATATAGTTTACATCATTCATAAGATATGCTATATACATTTTAATCGAGGATGTCGACTTCTCTAGAAATGTTGCTATATGTGGAAACGCTCAGAACGCAACGGTGTTATCACAACAGAGCATTAAAAAAAAACAACAAAAAAACATGGTCGGTAGTGCAGACTGCCTGTCCACGATGGAGGGGAGAGAAGGGACGTTCCCTAAGCTACATACGGAAAAGACGATCAGGCGTATTAAACGAAAGGAATCGATCATTATTCATCCTAAGTACCAGCAGTTTTACAGGCTAAATAACTCTGTCTAAGCTGCACGGAGGGAACTTGCATTCTGCCATTAGTGCTGCTACTGGACTGCTTTTAATACCACCAGTATACAGTTGTAGTAATTTTGCACACGATCTAATTTACTTAACAGTACAGTCGATGCGATTCCATAAAACGTGGAACTATACGTCAGTTTATTTCGGATTAGCAATCGTGTATTAATTGCGTAAAATGTTGATAGCGCGATTGATGGTTGTTAATAGCTTGTCATTATGTGGGCGCCATGCGTGAATTCACAATAATTCCTAAATATCGTATAGATGAGCGGAAAGGAATAACTTTCACTTGTAATAAAAAAGTTGTCGATATGACTACTGCTGCTGCGCACTTTTTAAGATTTAACCTTAAGTCAGAAAGACGGTGTTCTATCAACATTAATGTTGTTCATGGCGTCATAAAAACTTGAATTACACGCAAACACAGCGATATCACATCTGCATAGAGTAAAATAATCCTAGAGCGTACGTGGAGGCGCGACAAATTCAACATATTATATAGAGTAAAAAGGATCGGGCTTAGAGAAGACGCTCTGGGGTAAACCTTCGTAGACTGTATGTTGATAATTAACTGACCGTGTACTTAATGATATAGAACGCTGCGGAAATAATCTACAAATAAAGTAAACAAAATGTTCCAGTACATAATATTAATATTAACGTTGTAGGTGTATGAGCGATTTTATTACGACGTTGTAGTGGAATAGGAATTTTATTTGGGTTAGTTGATTGTTATATTCTTAGAACTGTGAACTTTAATTGCATTCTTGTAATTTTACGAGTTGTTTAGGTTTCACATATTTTCGGCAATCGCGCATTACTTTTGATACAGTCCTTTATGACCTGAATAAAATTTTATGTTTATATTTACGCACGATTACGTGTGTGCGTGTATTTGTTCGTTATAAATGGAATGGAATGTTTCTCGTTCAGATCGTTATTATATGCGTCATGTTTCGCGCATTTTTGTGTACCATACCTGTAGATGAAGAAGAAAAACGTTTTATTTCATAATGAGACACGCGTAATAAGGGGTTCATAAAGTTAAACTGGAACAATTGCCTCGAAATAGGATTAATAGTTTCTTCCAAACGTGTTGCTTCGGTCGAAAGTCCGTGCATCGTAAGTTTAGGTCATTGATTATATTAAGACGAATCCAACCGTTAAACCATTTTACAGTTTGTTGTTTTGGGCAGCATGTTACTTTTATCTTAGCCGAAATTAAATACATCCTTTATTCATATTTTGCATCTTTTTTATATTGTTACATATTTAATCCGCGTGCAATATTTACATTGTACACGTTAAGTATTATCAGTTATATTTTGAACAGTCGGCTTTTCTTTATTTAAAAAAAAAAAATTGATTTATTTATTATATATTTTGTATATTGTTACTATTATTAAGACACCAACTCTCATTATGCACATTCTTGATAGTTTAAGGGACTATGTTTCTCATCCCTAATCCTATTTTTTTCTTTTTCTTTTTTAATTATACATTGCAGGAACTATCATACACACTTGTTTATATCTTTCATATGATATGTTTTCCGTTACGCAACGCTTACACGTAATTGTTGATTAAGTACACTATGCACACCTTTATCATCGGAAACTATTTAAAATGCATTTGCCCCACCGCATAAGTGCGGATTGGGGAACCATTAAAAAATAAATAAAAATAAAAATAAATCACTATTACTAAATCTAGAAAATTAATAAAACGAATATTAGAAAAGCCAATCAAAAACCTCTAAGAAATAAAATGAAATACCGCATCTAACGGATAAAACTTCATTTGCAGGAGTTGTCTAAAAAAATCTGTGCGAGAATTTCAGACGCTGAAACTTAAAATTCAACACGCGTTAATGGTAGTTACGATAAATGTAACACAGCGAGATTGAATCGTGTGTCATTATGTAACTGACGTACATTACCGCCGTAGCCCGTATGATGTTTTTCTATGAATGTATTCAAAAATTTGTAATTTTTACTTCGTATTTATAAATTGCACTTTCTAATCACTACGGTGAACTTGAAATTTTTCTCGTTCTTTTAGAAACGGAATTAAACATCGAAAAATGAAACGTCACTTATTTCTGACCGACACATTGTTATCACAAATATTTACATTTGGAAGTATACAGTTTTTCATGTGATACTTTCATCATTCGGTGACTATTGTATTAACCATTCGATGCGTTCAAAATTATTATACATTAATTAGAAACGGGAAATTTTTTTTTTAAATATCAGTCATATATTTTTTTACATCGCAAACAAAAAACATCCTCGTTATTACTAGTTTCGAAACAAAAACTGAATTTTTAATCATATTAGTTACAAAGTTAAAAGTGAGCGCCAGTCAGAAAATTGAAACCTTTATCGCAGGCATACTCGTTAGTCGTAATTGACTGACATGTGTTTTCGTTACCGCCAAGGTTCAAAATGCGGCTCGGGGCTCAAAATCTAAAGTCTATTCGACGGTATGTAGAAATTATCGGGATGAAATTCATAGATTTTCACCTATAAAATATAGAACATGGCATCGAAGGAAAATTATGGAAGTCGAAGGAAAATTATGGAAGATGGCATCGAAGGAAAATTATGGAAGATGGCATCAAAGGAAAATTATGGAAGATGGCATCGAAGGAAAATTATGGAAGTCGAAGGAAAATTATGGAAGATGGCATCGAAGGAAAATTATGGAAGATGGCATCGAAGGAAAATTATGGAAGATGGCATCGAAGGAAAATTATGGAAGTCAAAGGAAAATTATGGAAGATGGCATCGAAGGAAAATTATGGAAGATGGCATCGAAGGAAAATTATGGAAGATGGCAGCATCAAAGGAAAATTGGTTAATTCATCCTTATCGTCGTAATCGTAATCGCGAGATTTGGAATAATCGATATCGTACGGAAAATAGGAAAAACGTAGCGTAATTAATTTAAGTCTACGTTCGTAGTCGTGAAGGAACAGTAGTAGAGATTATTAGTTCACAATTACATGTAAGCCTTTCAATCGCGTGTGAAATTTTGACAGAACATAATAAATTTCATACAGGCAGTTTATTATAGAACGTTGCTTTTAACATTAGTTCACAATTTCATGTAAGCCTTTCAATCGCGCGTGAAATTTTTCCAGAAAATAATAAATTTCATACAGGCAGTTTATTATACAACGTTGCTTTTAACTGTAGACGTTTACGACGTTTTCACGTAAATGTAATAAGAATTTAGACAATTATTAAAATTTCGCGTACCATATAGGGGACACGGTGGCTGAAAGGGTTAAATTAATGAGAAACCTCGTGTCTGCAAATACTGCGAGCGGATATTAATACATTACAGACATACGTTCCCTGATATTCCTTTACACACATATATCATACGCACGCACATATAACGTTTTAAGAGTAAAGGGATACGTAAGTTAAATAATAATAATTAAAAAATTTAAATAAAATATTCATATTAGAATACACAGAAAATTATATAGTTTTCTTAACTATTCGATATATATATATATATACATATATATATATATATATATATATATATATATATATATATATATATATATATATATATATATATAAAATTAGCGTTTTTCGAGCGGACGCTTTTACACCTTTTCGGTAATGTTTGGAATAAAAATAAAGTTGTAAAATTGTTTGAAATAAAAAAAAATATATGTATTAAATTTTCTATTCAGGGGGCGTGGTAGGAACCTCCACGCGGTGCCCCTGGAAACGGTGACGATATAATGCCGGAATATTCGACCAATTTCGAAATAATTTTTTGTTCAATACACCGGATAATCCTACCACCACCGGTTCGTTTAATCAGAAACGGCTCTTATCAGAGCCAACCGTAACAACGATCTTATTAAATATCGAGGGATTAAGCAAGGACAAAGAAGAAAAACTGTGATATAATACTCTGCTTGCAAGTGACTCGTCGAGGAAAAAGTCAAGCCAGGTCAAAAATAGTAGTATGCGAAACGACCGCGTGAAAAATATGGCAGTGAAATTTTTGTGAAACCAGGAAAATTGATAAAAAGCGTCGAAATAACGGAAAATAATAATATCGAAATAAAATAACTGTAGAAGTGAATAATTATACAATCACATCCGTATACAACGTTGCTTAGAAAAATTTTAACAATAAGGATGTTAAGTTTTGGCGATTTTAATAGTCACAACATACATCGGGGATATAATTACACCGAAGACAATGGTGAAAGTGTTGAGAACTTGACAATATCAAAAAAAAAAAAACTTGTTTCGATCCATTGCCTAAAAAATTACCGCCTTTGCCAGCCGGTAGGTGGAAAAAAGCATACAATCCTGACCTTATTTTTGTGACAAATAGCAAATCGATGTAATAAAGAAATTCCTAAACCTATCCCAAAAACTCAACATCGCCCAGTTCAACTAACAATGTCTACATATAAGACACAATTGACTGTTCCGATGAAAAGAAGATTCAACTTTCAAAAAGCTGATTGGTCAAATTTTACAAAACAATTGGATGAACAAATAACGACCATTGATACCGGAGAGATACGAGACATTCGAAGAACTTATTTTTAATATATCGAAATTAAACATAGGGGCTATACTTCATGTATACCGGTGATAAACAGAGAAATAGCTATAATATAGGACGAATGTTTAAACGAATACGAAAACCATCTCCTCTCAACGAAGACGGTAGAACAGGGAGAAAAAAATCCTACAGGCGATAGGAGAAACAAGAAGTAAAAGATGGACAGAAACCATCGCAAAGCGTGATACGACACGAGATAGCAACAAAGCACGGAGACTGTTACGATGAGTAAGCGGCGACGAGCAAAATACATGCCAATATAACGCCAAACCAAATTGCAGCGCAATCAATGTTAAACGGTAAAGCGAGGAAACGCCTGTTAAAAAAAAAAAAAAAAAACCCAGTTGGTTAGAGATCCAGACTCTGAAGTAAATCACTGTGCTAGTAGATGAAATTTAAAAAGTACTGAAAACCATCGAAGTATAGAAAAATAATGCCAGAGCAAATCGAACATTTTCGAGAGAGAACTTTAAACTGGTTAACCGAGCTGTTTAGCAATATAATATATACGAATAAATTATCGAAGATATATTAGCAAAACCACGAAAAGTTCGCACAAAAGCAAAAAAAAAAACTATCGATCGATTTAGCTGCTATGCTGCATCTTTAAGCTTTTTGAACGTGTTGCGCTAAATAATCGTATACAACAAACGATAGATCTGCAATTGAACAAACTGGTTTTAGAAATGGCAAACCGTGTAAATCACAGATTACAAACCTCACACAGCATATAGAAAATGAATATGAAAATAGATTACAGAAGCAGTGTTCGTGGCAGCGGTTTATGATACTGTCAATCATAGATTATTTCTACAAAAAAAAAAAAAAAAGTTTATAAAACAACAAAGGATATAACATCGCAGAAACTATGCTGAAAGATCGTTATTTCTATGAAACATTCCAAGGAGAAAAAAATCAACGGAGAAAACGACATATATAACGGATTACTACAGAGCAGCGTCATGGCTCCGATCCTGTTTAACATCTATATATACAAACGATAGGAAGTGAACCGAACATTTCCTATGTGCAGATGGACCTTAAAAGTAGCTAAAAACCCAATATTAGAACAGTTACATAACAAAACGCAAGTATTTCACCTAAAGAATGCTATGGTTGATGGGCGAGGGATAGAACTCGGATATAATGACCGCGTAAAATATTTAGGAGTGGTGACACATTCGATAGATCTCTCACTTACAGAGACCGCTTCAGGAATACTGAACGAAAAATTAATACCGGAAATGTAATATCGAAGAAGCTCGTAACTTTCGAATGGGTTGCAAATGCTGTGATTATGAGAACTACAGCTCTGGAGTTGTGTTTCTCAGCCGCGGAGTACGCCTGCCCTGCTTGGGCTAGGTCTGTACATGCGAAACATGTAGATATTGCCTTAAACGAATCGTGCCGTTTAATTACAGGCTGCTTAAAACCAACGACAAAAAAGAAATCTTTATCTCCCGAGCGGAATAGTAGCTCCTTCACATATAAGACGCCATATAATAGCCAACAAGGAAAGGATGGTCCAGTGTCGAGACGAGATACATCCGCTGTATGGTCAAAAACCGAATATGGATTTAAGTCGAGAAATAGCTTCACGAAAAGCGCTTATACACCGAAGTCACAACCTGAAAAAGAACGAATAAACCTACGGATTAAAGAAACAAACCCAGTGAGACCAACGGAAGAAACCCTGGCGCCCAGGATATAAAGAGAAATGATCGATATGGCGAACGATCAACCGAATACGAGTAGGCTGTGCTCGAACGGCATCATTGACGATGAAATGGGGGTCTAAACAGAAGATCCGAAATGTCAGTGCGGAGAACTAATGTCGCGCATACTGGAGTGTGAACCCGACGACCCGTACAATGCACGATGTCACCGAAGAAAACGACAAGGCTAGAATTCTGGCTGAATATACGATAAAATATAATTAAACGTAACGAACCGGCCACGAAAAGAACAAGATGAGTAAATTTTGAGAATATTTCGCAAAACGATTATATATTCAAAACTCTAGTCTGGTTTATATAAAATAATCATAAAAAAAAAAACGAAACGAATAAAGACTTTATAACAATAATGATGAACATAAAATAAAATCATAAAATTGCGAATAAGCAATTTGGTGGATAGTATACGCCTCCGTCCTTCGGCATGGCAGCACTTCCTTCCTGCGGTATACCGACAGGTCGTCCGAATTTTGCTTATTTCACATATATTTTTGAATAATTCTTATGCGAATTTTCTATATGCTTTTACTGTATGTTCTATTGTAGGTTTTATATATATATATATATATATATATATTATTTTATGTGCTTAATTTCGTGTAATAAAAGTGTAGCCAACTACTCTCGAGTTTAAATTAATACTAGGCGATTTCATCGGTTGGCTGCCCCACACTTTCAGTTCTGGATATGCTTCCTCTTTACTAGATGACGATCACGACTAAGCCTATATATATATATATATATATATATATATATAATAAAATAATTGCTTGTAGAGAGGGAATCAAAACTGAAAGTAAATTAATTAAATTAAACTCATTATAAAATTACCTATTCTCGGACTTTTAATTATTTAAATACTTCATAATAATTTAGCGTCCACAACGCCGGATATATGCACCTCTCAATCTTAAGTTAAACAATCCCTCGCCTTACTGCCACTCTAAATGATTTCAACATAAATTACAGCACTTATAATATGACTAAATCAAATTACCCAACTCCTCCCCCTTGGAAAGAGAATATACATACCAATATAATCCTTCTGCAATATAAGAATATGGCCGAGCATGAGCTCATTATGAAAGCAAATAACTTAATAAATAGCTATTTACCAGCATCGTTATGTTTTACTGATGGCGCCAAATCCCTATCCCATTCTATTAATAGCCCTGCAGCATGTGCATTCTCCATTAACAATTTATGCTATCCAATACGACTGCGTGATTCTTGCTCTATTTATGACACAGAGTTACACGGTATATTTTACAACCCTCTAATTAATTGCATACAATCTCTTCTTTACAAATTATCACATGATATAGATTCAGTATCCCTCTTGTGGGTTCCAGGTCATAAGGGGATTATGGGGAATGAAGTGATAGATAGGGCAGCTCATTCTATACTATGTTCTCCCACACACTATAAAGCACCGCCATCCCCTCTACTAAACACAGCCCTTAAATACTTCTTCCACCACAACTGGCAACAGAAGTGGAATTCATATCACCATAACTTCCTTCTCGCCATCAAATCCAATGTAGGATTCTGGGAACCACCTGCCAATTTAACTCGTTCCAATTACATAGCACTCAGCAGGCTCCGCCTTGGTCACATATCACTCTCTCATGACCACCTTCTCCAACGTACCAATCCGCCAGCTTTTTGCCCCTTTTGTTTACTCTCAAACCCCTCTCTTATCTGCCATATTTTACTGTACTGCCCTACACTCCTCCCTTACCGGCCCAATATCCATCCGCATACCCTATCTGCTTTCCTCTCCAACAGTCCTTCAACTATTCTCTCAGTTATACAGTTCCTTTCCTCCTCCAACCTCAGTTACTACATCTAACTATTAAATCACCAGTGCCGTAATAGCCTCGGTAGTTAAACACGGCACTATAAAAAAATAAAAAAAATAAAAACATCTTTATTAATAAATTTTTTATTTTATATATATATATATATATATATATATATTACAAATTGCTAGTTACATATATTCATGAACTATCTTCCGCATAAAATGCTAATATTTTTTTTAGTTATTTATACCGCCAAATCCTTCTAACTTTATACCGTGCGAGTTGTATCCCGCGACAAGATCTTCGGGAACAATTCAATTAAATTTCAGTAATATCTAATAAACCACGCGATAATCAGTCTACAGCGGTAACTATGTTAATTAAATCTAAATATATACAATATAAAGACAGTCCCGCGGTATATTTGATCAAAAGTTTTTATACGGACTATTTTAACTATGGTTATTTCATCGTCCGTCATTAAGGATGACGTGGTCACTATTCATTACTTAGGACAGCGGTCCTTTACAATGTCGACCGTCGAACTGAATGCGATTTATATTAAAGATTCCGTAAACGATTGGTGTGATATTTGTCGCTAGTAATTTTTTCGGAAATATCTACGCAGTAATGAACAACGTTCGATAACTGTAAATTCGCGTACAAATCGCCAATATTTCTCATCAGCATTTTCTCAAATAATTTACTCGTGATCTTTGTCGACGTCGAGATACATTTTTTTTTTTTTTTGGTTATAATTCTATTTTTTTTGTTTCTGTTTCGGACAGGAGCTCATCATTCGCATTCTTTGCTCGGTAAAACACGAAGACCACGTACTGCATTCACGAGTCAGCAATTATTAGAATTGGAAAAACAATTCAGACAGAATAAGTACTTATCTCGTCCAAAGAGGTTCGAAGTGGCCACCAATTTAATGCTTACCGAAACTCAGGTTATTCATTTATTTATTTTTATTTTATTGCGCTGACGTGTATGCGTGTGTATCGGTGTGTGTGTTGAGTGAGAGAGAATTTGTGTATGTATAAGGACCAGCTTTGATTAGTTGTGTTATCAAAAAACTGAGAATAATGAAAAAGTGTTCTGTATTGTCTTCAACACCAGGGCCGCACAGATTACAATAGAGGGTCACTGGCAAAGCGAAACCTATATTAGATAGGAGCCAAACTTTCCATGCTCTGAAAGTAACTGCACATTATAAAAGTTTATATTTAAGTTTTTCATTTTAACTCCGTCAAAGACCCTAGAGAAAAATATACGACTTTTTCTTCCAGTCTGATATCCCACCACCTTTGCTTCCAAAGATTGATGCGCCATTGATGCAGTTTTTGACTGTTGTCATGCTCGGGCGAGTGCCCGCAAATTAATGAACCGGATGTTTCGGACACTAGAGAAGTCTCTAACAACCCTATATTCCGAGCTTATAGAGGCTCCTACGATCAGGAGACCTAAAGGCAGTATGTTAGAAATTACATTAACAGCAGACGTGGGACAGGTTCTGTATAAAGAAGAAATATTTATAAGAAATCTTCTCAGTTTCATTGCTGATGTAAATAGAGGAGCCATACCTGTATAGGGACTGTATCGGACCTTTATACAGTATAACCCTATTGATATTTCATTCTAAACGTGTTGGGTTGAAGGTCTTCTGAGTTTGTCGTAAATGATGTCAATTTTTTTTTTTTTTAATGTATTTAACGTGGGTCATAAATTAAAGTTAGTGATCTCAATAATCACTCGGAGATATTTCAGTTGGTTGATATTAGAAATGGATTATCCAGACACGTGTTTAACGCACTCGACTTATTGTGTATTATTACGTGTTTACCGAAAACAATGAACTGGCATTTGTAGTGAGCCCAATGTTGTTTATGGTGTGTTCAAGGTGCTGACATATTACCTCAATTAACTTTTCATAGTGCCTGTGTACACCAAATGAGATACATAGATCGTCGGCATAAGAGACTGGTTCGAATTTATGACCGGAAAAGGACATAAGTTCGTCCATAGAGTGGTGAATTTGGGCATACAAGATATTCCACAGTGTAGACCTAAGCACGGAGCCTTGAGGAATACATTAGTCTCCTGCTAGAAAAAAACGTTGATATCAGCGGTTGCGTGTCTGTTTTCAAAGAAGCTGATGATCGTGTTAACGATAAATGGATTAATTCGGTAGGTTTTAAATATTTCAATAATGGCAGACTACCTGCAGTTGTCAAAAGCTCTCTTGATGCCAAAGGTGATGACCACAGCGGAATCTGATCTATATGTCTATCTATCTACGTATGTACCTATCTATCTAGCTATCTAATCTATTTATCTCATCTACATATCTATCTACGTGTATATTTGTCTATTTATCTGTTTACTTATACACATCTATTTATCTACCTATTTAATCCATTAATTTGACCTGTACACCTATCTATCTCTTTAATCCATCGATTTGATCTAGATATCTATCTACCTATGTAGCTATTATATATATATATATATATATATATATATATATATATATATATATATATATAATATATATGTATATATATTATATATATATATATATATATATATATATATATATATATATATAATATATATGTATATATATATATATATATATATAATATATATATATATAATATATATGTATATATATATATATATATATATATATATATATATATATATATATATATATATATATATATATATATATATAATCCGTCAATCTGATCTATACATCTATCTAACTATTTATCTATATATTTAGCTATTTATCTATGTATCTGTAATGACGGAATATTTTTTTCTTGTTTTATTCGATTATTTACAGGTGAAAATCTGGTTTCAAAATCGACGTATGAAGTGGAAACGCAGTAAGAAAGCTCAGCTAGAAGCAAAGAACACGGCTAATAATCACCAAAATGATTATCATCATCATAATCATCAACAACAACACGGAAGAGAAGATGCGATAGACGGTAGTAAGTCTGCCTTGATAAACGATAATCAAGTTGCGGCAAGCATTCAAGTTGCATCGTTAGTCGGCCAGACTAACGCCGGAACATATTCTTCTCGCAATGCTGACAATAGTAATAGTATTAGTAGTAATCATAGTAATAATAATAATAATAATAATAATACTATCAATAATAATACTATCAATAATAATAATATCATCAATAATAACGACAATAATAATACTATCAATAATAACAATAATAAGAACGATAACGACGATGATGATGATGACGATGATGATAGTAACGGTAACGCTAATAATAATAATAATAATAATAATAATAATAATAATAGTAACGAGAGTTTGACCGGGCACGTTTCGATAGCCGGTAATCAATTGAAATTGAATCAACAATACGGACCGGATGGTGTGAAACGTCAACAAAATTATTTGGTGGAAAACAGTAAATATCATCAACAAATAGCCCAATTGGCGCATTTATCACGTCATCGTGCTGCCCAATCTAATCATCAAACAGAATCATTGTATAGGCCATATGTTACCTAATATACTCCGGTCAATCGTCACATTTTCCTTCGTAGTTAAAACGACCATCAGTTTCATTTAATAATCATCATATTTTCATTCAATACGAGTTCCCCCTTCTTCTGTATTAATTTATCGCCCGATTAAATTTTGAAAATTATTTATTGTCTTTAAAAAACGGCAACAACAACAACAACAACAATAAAGAATGAACATCAAAATTAAGAAATCAAATTGAAAATTATTTATATTAATCAACGTTTATATACGCATATATATATATATATATATATATATATATATATGTATATATATATATATATATATATATATATATGTATATATATATATATATGTATTCTCACATGCAGGCACATCACATATGCGACTTATACATTCATGCACATTACATACACACATACATAGAGGGACATATATATATATATATAATATAAAACAGCAAATGTATATAATCTATCGTTTTATTGTGTTTATTCATTTACGTTTGTATAATATAATTTTTATTATTTGGGGAAATTAAAAATATTATAAAAAAAAACTGTTATTGATTCATTGGTTACTTTATATGTAAACAAAACTTTACTGTGTACCGTAAATTAAGAGAAAAAAAAAAAGTAACTTAGGCAAATCCAAAATAAATTCAACAGATCTTGTTATACTCGCGCATAACCACATATGCCAGCGTACACACGCAAAGAGCAGACGCGTGTTTTATCATATATATGTATTTCTTTTTAAACCGTCCATAATAAGGTTTCTATTTATTTATTTAGTTTTTTTTTAATATTTCCTAAATTTCAAAATTTTCTCGCTTAATAGAATATTTCCCGTGCGAGACTCGGCTTTTTAAAATACTTAACTTTATAGTATTACGAAGTGATCATCAGCACACGTGAGTAAGTGGAGAAGCGATTCTTGTGCGTAAATTACTGAACGCCGACAAAAAATTGACATTAACGGTACATGTTTACCTAGGAATTCGAAGCTTGGGAATTACTTAAATTTTAGACCGTTGCGGTTTATAGAGCGCCGCATGCGGTAAAATCGCATCTGCAGAGTGAGAACATGTACTAATTTCTTTTAATCCGGGCATATTTTAATTGTTTCCATTCAGCTTGGAGATCTGTACGAGCTAACTAATCCGACTAGATCCAGCTATGATTTTTCACAAAGAAAGCCTTTCAACTGTATGCATCTCCAATTTGCTGCATAAATTTCGTACAGGTAAATTAATTCGCACGAAAATTCAAAGGCGGTCGCTACTCGGGGGGGGGTGTCAAAATTAACAATTTTTCACAACCTAAGTACTCGAGTAGAATGTTAGATATTTTTTTCAATACAGGGCCTTTTCCGGTTTTTGTTACAACTTGGGAACTTGAATAGTGTATATATATATATATATATATATATATATATATATATATATATATATATATATATATATATATATATATATATATACGGTATCGACTTTACGACGACGATGTTTACTAATAAACGAAATCAATTGATTACTTTTGTAATTTACTTTAAGCGTGTCGTGCGCTGAATGTGAACAGTTCAAGTGCCCCAAGATAAAGTAGGAATGTTTCTTATTAGTACGGGTAAGTATTATTAAATCCGAGTCAACAGAAGTATAAGGCCATTATATCAAATTTGAAATGAAGTGTCAGGAACGCTTTCAAAATTTAATATATTAACGATAAATGTTACGAAATTAATTTACATAATTCGATAGCTACGTTTACCCCTTTTATATTTATTATGTCTAATTTCTTAAAATTAAGAATATTCGCCACATTTCGCATAAATCTCAGACAAACTTATTTTACCCTGGGAAAGAAAAGTTGTAAATCTCCTTGACTGCTGAAAGCGGATTGTAAATTCGATTCTACAATTTTGACGTCATCTACATTTAGAATTTTAAAAATGGTCAAACGAACAGAAAGGGAAAAACACCTACAAGTGGAACTATTGAAATCTCCTTGTATATTTATGCAAAGTGCGAAAGAAACTTTATATATATATATATATATATATATATATATATATATATATAATATATATAAAATATATCAGGGCCAAATAAAAATATATATTTTTCCAAGATTTGTACCTCAGGGAAACCTATTATTATCATTGTTTGAGGTATCGGATTTAAATGTGTGCGTATTAACAGTCGATGTGGTTTTATTTTTATTGTTCAAAATATTCTACACTTTTGCACTAACGTTATTTTGATAATATAAAGGTACACTTCGTAAATTATTTTCTATATTTGTATTCATTCACTTTTATTTATAATTCTTTCACTACAGATTATATGGTTACTGTTTCAAGAATGCATGACAATTTTCATTTGATTTTTATTTAATATATACACACACACATATATATATATATATATTGTTTTTGTGCTTTTAGCTATTAGGGAAAATTTAAATTTTTTTTTAAATATCATAAAATTACATAAGTGCACTTTGTGCAATAGCATCGTAAAAGTCATTACCAGAATCTATAATTATATAATTATTGATTTATGTAAATGTAATATAGGTTTGTGTAAAAACAAAAAAATATTATTACAATGGAAAATATAATTTTTAAAAATATTTTCGCGGTTGATATTCGTAATTAGTTAAAATAATTTCGGAATAACCGTACGACACACCGGTATAATAAGCAGAGACGTATAAAACATGTCCCACATTTTCCAGTTTAAATGTCGACGAATAAATTAAGATACTTATATAAAGTTCATTTCGATAAGAAAAGTGTGTATATGTTATTTTTAAGAGAGCAATTTTTTTTTTGTATTTTACATATAAGTTCTTTCGTTATAAATATTAACTTTGATTATATTTTTATCGATGTGTTTTCTAGAGAGAATGGTTCATGACGTTACGGAAATATTTGTACTTTGTTTAAAGTAAAAACATAAAAAATAATGACATAGTAACGAACAAATTTTCAATGTTTAATTTTGATTTCATCCGGATTAGTGAAAATGATATCGCGGTCGTGAGTAGGAATTTTCAAGAATCGCTTGACAGCAGACCGGACTTTTTAAACTTGATAATTAGAGGCAAAGTTTGAGTTTTGTTCATGCACTTGTAATAATCATACGCTAGGATGTTGAAATTTTTCGATGTCGTTACAATCTTCGTATGTAAGGATCATATAGTGCGTAACTCCGTTCGGTGAAGATTTTACACATTCTCCACAAACTATTTTATCTTTATATTTCGGTCTGACGAGACTGTTGTTAAACTGAACAGTTTTATGTCTTGCATTATTAGTTTAATCAGTGGCGTACTTGATGAACAACGGTTTCGCCATAATTGTCTAACATAAGTTTTCATTTTAATGATTAATAGTTCAGGAACTTAACAGTCGAAGCATGTGGAAAAGCTGATTTTCCGGGGACCTGCGTAATATTTTTAACACGTTGTTCAATGATTGCTTATAGAGAGGTTTGCAATAAATTATCCGCAATGTATTCTTTAAACCCAATTTGCATTTTGATAATCTAATCGTTTTATTTCTATCAGTTGCTCGTTAACATACGTGCTGGTGCGAGTATAATCAAACGTGGAGAGGGGCTGAAATATTTAAATCGATCCAATACGGCCATTTCTAGGGATTTTAGTTAGGAAAAAGTATCGGTTCTTAGCATCTCATTTACTACATTCAACGGTTGAGTAATCAGTGCCGTAACATCCTTTACACACGGCATTATAAACGTAAAGCAATAAATAACTTTTTTTTAAATGGAAATAGACCGTCAGGGAAGCATTGTTCCACGGGTAGTTTATTTAAGGAATGATTTATTATTGATCATCAAACAACGAACAAATTATCAATAATAGTATAGATACACATGTAGCGTGTTCGCATTATATTTTATAAAAGAACGCGGAATGTCCAACTATATAACTCGGGATGAAGATGGAACTGATTTATCCTGTTATACTGTAAATGCGTGCGTAGGGCAATAAATTTTATACTAAACCTTTACACAGTATGACAATTTTTAAGCGGAATATTATTTTACTGTCACATTAAAAAGTAGTAAAATTTTGCGGTAACTGATTATACGATGCTGTACGAAAAGTTGATTACTCTTAAAATTAATGAAAAAATGTATACATTTGTAGAATGAAATGTTAAAAAATCGATTTTCTAATATAACGATTAATCGACCTTTACTAATGGGGATGCATTCGTACCAGCGATAGCCGGAAATAAGTTTCGACCATTGTTGCTTTTTTTTTTCTGCTCGCCTAATTTGCTACCTGAGGCAATAAGCGGCGAGGATAACGTTTAAGGATCGAATTAATTTTTTCTTAGCGGAGCGTGTTCCACTAACCGCTCCTTATTTTACGGCTGGACTATTTTCCGAATGGTACGCAAGTTTTTATAGAATATGTTAATTAATAATGTTACGCATTTTTAAGCTTACGAATCTGGGTTTACTATCGGGTCTTTAGGTAATTTTTCGAGCCGTTGTACGTATCGTTCCGTACGGTTGCAGATCACTTCTTCGATTAACGATATTTGCAAATCTTTTGCGTACATCATCATTGAGCACGAACCATGGATGACTATTGAAAGGAAGATTCTATCTCGGACAGACCGCATAACGTTGCTAGACGAATTGTCTATCCCGTAAGACCTTATACAATAAGACTTTGCTTTCTTTATTCGTGACAAGTACTTAGCGTGAGATTCTGTATTTTCCTCGTCGGTTCTCATCCGTTTATCAATTTTCAGAGGTGCAAGCGGTCGCTAGTGACTATTTTTAATCATTCCTACCGCTTTCCAGAAGAAGTAATCTCAGTATTATTTTCAAGGGTTATTGATGGGTATTAATAGTGCTGTCCTTTCATTCGAGAATTTAGCTTCTTAATTCTTCAGATGCCTTGTTAAACGCACTTATTGGGATTATTCTGCCATATACGTCTGAATTAAATTCCAGATCCTTTATTACTTTCGGGATGACCTTTAATTTGTAAGACTATATTTTCTTTATTAGGTGTTGCTAAACGTATACAGATTGCCGGACACGTCCCCCCCCCCGGTGGTTCTGAACCGTCATTGAAGAAGCGATGAAAAGTTTATGTTGCCCGCAAATCGTTTTCGTGTATGTCCCGTTTTCTGAAATTAAATTTACATCTTACGATTCGAGCTCTCGATATGTCGAGTGATTGCCTAATTTTCCACGGTAAGTTATGGCCAGGTGTCCTGTAACTTGGCTGAACTGTTTGGTGCAGCTTCGTTCTATATCCTATTTCTGATTTGGGGTGAGCCAACCGTATTTCAAAACTGTTCCCCGATTTTAGTTGTGCCCGAATAATAATAATAATAATAATAGGTGTATATTATCCATCGTTAGTGATGTGCGCTCTAAAGCTTCTTCTCGCGTCTTATCTCAGGCGGCTCTATTATCCAGCCAATCCTCTTACTCCCGGATATAATATACGCGGTAACGAACTATAATTTAATTTCAGTCTTATACGGGGCTTTATTTTCTAAAGAACGGCTAAACCGTTTATTTTATTTCTGTAAATATTTATTCGTGGGTTATCGAACTATTTTAAGTTTCTCGATAAATTTAGTTTTATTGTTCTTCAATTCTATTACATCAGAGGGCTGTGTGTTTCACAAGCGTTTTAGCAAGTTTTGGGGGATTGCTTCATTTAAAGTTATTACAACAACCGTTGACTTTGAAGTTGTAAAGTACGTTCAGTTTCTGTACACGATGTCATTTATCTAACTGACAGGTAGGGAACTTCGGGAACAGATAAAAAGTATTCACTCGTATATCTAACTTCTCCATATTGAACGTGCAATTGGCAATCCAAATCATTCACTTTTCTCGAACGTCTTTCTTCAATAACATTATGAACTATACCTCGAATTATTGCGCTCATCGATTGTCCGTTCTTAATCTTGAGAATTTATATCCGGACCTAGCGATATTTCTAGAGAAATTGTCCGGCGTTAATACGAGTCACTACGAACAGCATTACTTTGGTTATGCTGTAAAGGCGTCTTAAATAAAACCTCGCTCGGTGTTAAACAATTACAATCGGTCTCTTGCTAAGATTCTACTTCTTCGAAAAACATTAAACTTGAAGAAATTGTACTTATCAGCAGATTGTGATTCGGACATCACTTATTATGCACCTTAGAGAAACAGCTTACTGTACTCTCCATTCTGGACTTCAATCCTGAACACGTATTCTACGAATGTACTTTTCAAAAATAACATTACCTTCTAAACTGTAAAATTACAGCGCTCGTCGATGTTTCTCCGTATAATATGTTGCCTCTTCACGAGAATTTACAAGACATGGCGATATTCTGGAAGTTGTCAGCGTTTACAGAAATACGAGTTAGTGTATCGCCGTTCGGTAAGTTGTAAAGGCATCTCTACTAAATGTAAAAAAAGAAATACGTATTCATTTATTTATTTATTTATTTAATGAACCCACACAACAGCTAAAGACCGATTATAGTGTAGGCTTATAAATAAAGTAATACAATGAATATTTTTTTTCTGATGTATTACATATGGAAGAAAATGTGTCAATTATACGGTGTCCTTAATCATTGTTAATTGTATGAGTATATGGTATTTTTGTTATGTGTTTCATCATTTTATTAATAGTTTCATGGGTGGGAGGCCTTCGGCCAATAATTGGCGAAATATAGGCTTTATTTATTTATTTATTTATTTACACGTATATATAAGAAATTTTAGCGACTTTCATCGAGTGTGCAACTTACATATGATGATAACTATAACTTGAACTACGTAGATTACTAAATCAATATATATATATATATATATATATATATATATATATATATATATATATATATATATATATATATATGAATAAAATAAATGTAGGTCTCGGAAGAAGACGACTGTAGGACATTGAATATCTAGAAAGGAAGAACATGATAAATTTATTACGACCATCCCATTTATCTATTACCAATTTTACTACTACTACATTATACCGATTTCTGATTCACTATTATCATCGGGTAAGTATTTGCGCACGTATGCGATCTAATAACCACTATAAAAACCCCGTCACTTCAAACCGATTGTCTATTATCAGCGCTCCGAGAATTATCGCGATAATATATGCCGCCTCTTTCCCAGTGTACAAGTTTCGAATTTTCTAAGTTAAAATATTTACCCTTCTTCGGGGAAGGGGGGTTATTTGATTCTCCAGAAATAAAAATAGAAAACAGATTTCAACTGTACGGTATACGCGACTACCATTCCTAAATTCCGAATATACATTAGAGATGGTGTACTAATAATAATTTTATCACCGCCTCATAATGAAAAGAACAAATAGAAAAAAAGACTCACAATAACGACGGCATAACAGTACAAACAACGGCGCAGTAAAGATAATTAGAAAATGTCGAAGTAGTCGTCGTCGTCGTCGTCGTCGTCGTCGTCGTCGTCGTCGTTGACGACGTCGACGTTCGTTTAAAAAAAAAGAAGGCGGGGGTAATGTAGAACTAAGCCGGGAGTGGAGAAGGTTCGAGTGGATGTTAAAAAGCTGGGGCAGAACCCTTAAATAGCGCAGGGTCGGTCGATGATGGTGGTAAGCGGGATCACGAGTTCGGCCGCAGTTCCTAATTAGCTGCAGATTAAAGTAATGTCGAGGGAGCTATTAGGGACAGTTAGCTGTTAATTAAAATTGTCTTCTCGTGTGTGTGTTTTTATGTACGTACGTGGTGTATATTATTATATATATATATATATATAAGTATTATGGTTCACAATTGCTGTTGCTACTCGTAAAAAGCGCTGATTAATGATTTCTGTCGAGGGTGAAATATCAACCCCTCTCGATTAAAGCAATTGAAAACGATACGTCGTAAAGACATATATATATATATATATATATATATATATATATATATATATATATATATATTTGTATATATATATGTATATATATATTTATATGTATATATATATATATATGTATGTATGTATATACGCATATGTATATGTAAAAGTTAGTTGAAAATACGAACATAAGCGATAGAAAAAGCACTTAAAAATGGAGAAAAATAGATTGATTGATAGAGGAATCGTGACCGCTTGTTTATTTTGAATTAAAGATGAAATTGATTTATCCATAATAATGTGTAGTTTTTGCTTAGATTCATATATTCAAGCATACTATATATATATATATATATATATATATATATATATATATATATATATATATATATATATATATATATAATGACACAAAAGATGTACACAGAGAATTTCTGAAAAGCGAAGGCATCTTCGATAAAATTAAAAAAATTATCGAAATACTTGTGTACAAGAATAGATAAGCGAGCAAAATATTGCTAGACACGAAATATTAAATAAGCGAATTCGGTAAACGCTTTCTTTTATAAAATAATGGTAATTTTTCCAGACAATTGCGCCAATATCAAGTGAATTAGAAAAAATATACAAATATATAAAAAATATACAAATATATACAAAATATATAAGAAATACAAAATAATTAACGAAATGTAAAATAGTCAGATGGCGAATGCACATTAAAATGAAACGAGCGATTTTTAGGAAAATTGAAACGTAGAATAATGAAATAATTTTTGCTAGTTAATTAGGGCAAGGTAAGAACTTCCACGTGATGACCGTGGACAGCGATTTATACAAACAAGATGTCGAGAAATAATATTACTTCGACGTTGATGCAGTTTTACAAATTTTATTTCACTCGAATGGCCCTCGAGCCTCTGCGTACCTCAACTTGGGACGAGTCTCTTTATGTTTTTATATCGCCGATGCAACAGTTTTCGAACAATTTTCAACTATCGCCGACTGATCGTGCCATGTCCAAGACGACACCGAAGAGAACGAAGAAAACCTTCCAGATACGGCCTTTTTCAAGGCCAACACTGACGGTGATCTCTGTGAATGTAGACGGTGTGACTCGAAATTGGGCCGCAATATGTAGAGAACGAAATTTTGATATAATTGGAATTTGAGAAACCCATATTGAAGAACGTGGAAATTATTATTTACCGGTACCGCGTATGAAATTAATCGGATGTGTTCCGCGTGAGAAATAAGTGCCTTATGTTGTAAACCGAAAATTAACATTATTTCAACAGGACGGTCTACCGATTACAATATAGAAATAATTACGGCAGAATTGGAGCGCTGTACCGTAACGTAAGTTTATAATCCACCTGGGAATGAATTCAGACACGTGACCCCTCGTTAAACCTCCCGAATAAATAAATATCGATCATCTTTGGAGACTTCAGTTCCTATAGTACGAAATGGGTATTCTGGTCAGCTGTTTCACGCCTCTCCTAATACACGGCGCTTATAATTTAATAGCGGACGCTGGAGATTTATTGGCGCGTGCAAAATCTACCGCATCGTGAATATCCAACATACCTTGGAGTTGTTCCCCCCCCCCGCTCGTTCTCTATGGACAACCGATTGGAAAATTAAGTTAAATGAAACTAAATCTGTCCACGTCACTTATGCTTATCGCAAAAGTTGATGTGCGACATAAAGTTTACATAGGTGATCTATCAGTTCCTCAAGCTGAGTCTGCTAGATACCTGGGGATGCATTTAGATAAACGATTAACTTGGGAAATTCATATTAGAACAAAAGTTAAACAAATAAAAACAGTAACACGTAGATTGTACTGGCTTCTCGGTCGAAACTCTACATTGGACGTATCCTGTAAACGTTTATTATATCTACAGATAATAAAACCGATTTGGACCTATGGCATTCAACTTTGGGGATGTGCCGAGGCTTCAAATCGTAACAAGATCCAGGCGAGACGAAACGTCATCCTACGTGCCGTAGTTGACGCATACTGCTACTTCAGGTAACGACAATATTCATCGTGATTTGCAGATAAAATTTGTTGATGATGTCATCAAAGATAAAAAACACGAGAAGCGGCTATTACATCGTGTCAATGCAGAAGAAACTAAACTTCTGGATATCGAATGAATCCGACGCCTTGAACGCGATAAGCCTGAAGACTTATTTTCTAAATAGTATTTTTTAAGGATGGTTTTTTAGCCGATGGGTTAAATTCCTAAATACGTTATTTCTTTTGTCGCCTAACAAGACAAGTTCTGTGTTCGACGATAAACTTATTAATATAGTTATTTATTTAACGTAAGTTAAGATTGTAACAATAATAAATAGTAACATATATATATATATATATATATATATATATATATATATATATATATATTCGTCTAAAATTATTTTCGGTGAAAACCTTTAACGTTTCGAATAGACTTACACCACTCATCATCAGAAACGAATGTTAAATTTTTTGAATAATCAGGACGTGGTTTTCACCGAAAATAATTCTAGACGAATGGAAAACAACTACGATAAATATATTATATATATATATATATATATATATATATATGTATGTATGTATATATAATATATATAATATATATATAATTCTGTATAACTTTCATTTAGCACGTTATAACGACGACGGAATATCAGTTAGTTCGTTATAAACTTGGCAAATTTAAAAAATAAAAGCATTATCAAACATCGTCGGCACTAGTCAGTTTGTACGTTTATATTTCCCTATACAGACGGTAAACGCGCATATTATGCTGGTTGAAATGACGCTGCTTCCTTTGTGATAATTATGAATTACGTAACTTTCTAGTTGCTTTCGAACCCTCGACCGTCGAGTTGACATCAAGCTATGCCACCGCGACATATATACATTCGTCGGAAAATGTTGAAAATGATATATCCTATACGATAGATAAAAAGACGGCGGATATAAAGTGGTTCTGTAAATAAAAGACGAGACTAAGCTAATTCGAATTGTTGCCGTTAAGAAATACGTCCTAGAAAACTACGCGAATTAACAACGGCAGATTCATCGCCGAAAAGTTAATACTTATAGCGAATAGTAAAGACAAACTTAAAACGGAAACTTAATACGATGTGATAAAAAAATAATATAATCCCGTGTGTGTACGTCTTAGATATTATTATTGTATAAAACTAGGCTGCTTTTGGCGCGAGCTAACTTATTTCAAAGTAGTCGTTTGTTAATTCGTTTCGTGTCGACCATCTCATTCTATCTTTTTCATAGTTCGTGCTATTTCATCCGGCGTTTAAAATATGAGGTGCCAAAAAAAAAAAGGGTCTTTCTTAAAGATATTCTTCTTTTCGTTTCGAAAGTCGCATTTTAAGATACGAATAAGCGGAAAAACTACAGACGTAACCTATAAGGTATATATATATATATATAGGTTCGCTAATTGAAACGAACTCCGATTGCGACCGTAACAACGTGAGAGAGGATAGCTTTTTCAATGACGAAACGGAACAACTGGACTGAAAGTAATCTACCGTTGCTCAGAAAGACGTGTAAATAAATGAAAAATTAACCAGCCCGAAAGTAGTATCACTATTACACAAATACTGCTGCTGCACCGAATTTTATCTTAAGGAAAGGTTTTTCCAACTTCCTTGATTTCAATCTTAGTCCGTCGTCTTAGTTTTATCTATTTATTTATTTAGTTTCGTTCACTCTCGCGTTAACATACCGACCGACTGAGGAAATTATGTTGTAAAACTTTTCTATATCAATAATTTTTATAGTTTTTAATTAAAGGGAAAAAAAGCATAACCGTCATCGTTAACATCGTTATCATTATCTTGAGAGAAAAAAAAAACAACGAAAAGACGGCTACTTCGCCTTTACAATAATATCGTAGAAAATGCTAAACTTCTACCGCTATTTAAAACAGTCAAGATAATTGCTATAAAACCAGGAAAGGATATCCATCTATAGCGGAAAATTATCGTCTAATATCACTATTTAGCGTCTCGTATATAAAACGTAATCGCACAAAAAAAAAAAAATAAAACAAAAAAAACGAAAAAAAAAAAAAAACGGCGATAAACGACAACACCCCGGTGGAGCGAGCAGGTTTTGGTTAGGTTAGGTCAAATAAATGCGCTAACGCATAGAATACGGCTTTCAACAGAATAAGAAAACATCGGTGGCCATATTCATAGACCTCACACTTCCGCTTATGATACAGTATATATACACTGGACTGTTGACAAATCTACTTGAAATAATCTCGCGTAAAATCGTGTATATAGATTAATAAACGAGATGCCGAACAAATTCGTCGTTTTACTATAATGCAAGCAGAAAATCCTGAGAATAACGAGGATGCGTTTTTATCTCGATTACTTTTTAACTTATACATCTCAGAGTAACTGCATTAAAGTTCATTTACGCAGACGATCATTAGCTACGCGGAACCGACAAAATCGAGATCGCAGAAGTAAAACTCACGAAGGACTTTTATCAGAATATTTTAAACAACGACGATTGCGATTAAATAAAGAGAAAAAAAAAAACGGTGTGTCCTGCTTCCATCCTAGTAGAACGGTTCACGGAGCATCCTGTATCGATTTTACCTATATCGCGATAGTTTACTTAATTTTTATTCCTGTTCGCGATTTCATTTTTAATTTTGCAAGATTTTATATAATTTTTAATAATTTGTAATAAAGTTTATTATATATTTACATATTTCCACACTATGTTTATTTTCATCGATGAAATTATTTTCTACCCATTAATTTAGTTTAATCACGCTGTGTAAAATATAAAAAATAAACAATAAAAAAATTATATATAACTAAATGATATTAAAAATTATTAGCAATCCCTGCACTTTTTTTTCCACGTTCACCGCATTACGGGTCTACTACATTTACTACAATATGTTGCGGTCATTCTTCTTTCGCTACAATTACAATAACTGCAATCACCTCGATGATTAATACGCTAGTACTTAAGTCCGTGTCTTTAGGCGCTTCATTTGCAATAATTCTTCGAATCACAGCGTTCGTGTCTGGTTTTCTTTATCATCGAAACGCAAGAGCAGTTTACAATATAAATTCGGCTTCCGACAACTCGAAACCTATCATCAGAATATGAACGATTATTAAATAATAATTCATTCGGTAAATGATTACTTTTCGAAGCGGCGGATAATTAGATCAATCCGCGAGTACTGTATCGTTCGTATTCTGAAATGTAGGATTACCAGATTTAGTATAATTTTTTTCACAACAATGATTTCTCTCGTATAATCGCGTCTCGTCAAAAAAACATTTGAAGCAATATACCGGTTCAAATTGGACGAATAATGCGACGACGGTCCAGGTCTAATATAAACAATATTTCTACCTGGAATTTTTCATACCAAACTATTAAATTACGTATTCCGAGAAAATTCATTTTTCCTTAACAGTACCGGCTGATCGGTTTGTAATATTTCACGAATCTCGGGAACTTCCTCCGCTGGTTCATTTTGAAGTCTATTTCTTTTTTTTTTCTATGTTTTCATTACTTTTTATTTTCTTCTATTACTTTCTCGTTTTTCGTGTCTATGACCGTCATCCGTTCAACCAAGTCGTCAGGCGAAATATAACCATCGTCTGGGGTTTCGGGATCTAAATCTCTGTCATGACTATCATCATTATTCTGCAACATTGCTGCACAATCATCCTCGCTATCGTCCGAATGATTCAACAAAGAAAGGATATTCTTCAAGATGATAGAGTGGATAGTACAGGTAAAATTTACGTAGTCTACCGTTCTAAGGTTAAACGGGCGAATGGTAACAAATAAAATGATAACGTTCGATGGACGCGAGATAAATTACGAACATAACCCCGAAGTCTCTTTGTGTCACTTTGAATCGGCAATTAACATGTCGAAAACGTATAGAAAGCACAAAAGCGCGTACAAGAGTAAATATAATAAGCAAAATAGCATACATCAGGGACATTACGAACTTCTGTTTTGACTCTAGTTTTTTCAACAGCGGAGTACGCAGTACCGATGTGGCTGAATCGACGTGGAATTGAATTCGGCCATGAGAACCATAACAGATTGAAATCCACGTCCGTAGTACGGCTTCTAGTGTTAAGCAATATTCTGCCCTTAGAATACCGACCGAAAGAAGCAGCGATTAGAGAATGCGAGATTATACATCGGGATGAAACTACTAGTCGTTTAAAGTCGATAAAACCAGCGTTTAATAACGAAATTAATAGAAAATTTTTCAATGGAATTAAAGAATGGAGAAAGAAATGGTGTCAGGATAGTGCGGATAAATGGCGATTCATTCGCAACCCGAATGACAGACCGCTTAGATTTACTAAGAAATATCCGGGTAAAATTGAATCGCTTCCAAATAGAACGTGGTACATGTGGGAAAAAAATGATGTGGACTCAAGGACGGTTCGGCCTGCGAGTGCGAAGAAACAGAAAAAAAAAATGTAGCGCATCCTAATGTCAGAAGCGAACTCTGAAAGACGGTTGCGGCTAGATCGAGAAAGAAAGAAATTTATTTATTGACATAAAAAATTCATTAAAAGTACAAAATAATAAGAATTACGCGTACCGGAATTATAGTATCCTTACCGCTAATAAACAAAATTCTTTATGTAATAAATCTTATAGTATATTTACTAGATTATAAATAAATAAAACGCGGGAAAAAATTTGAAAAAAAAACCACTCCATAAAACGCTTTGTATCACATTAAGCATACAAAAAGGAATATTATTCGATATAATAACAATTATAAAGATATATAATATAATACACATATCCTATATATATATATATATATACATACATACACACACATGTATATATACATATACATAGATACATTAAATATTAATCATTTACAGTAAATTATGTTTAAGGCGTCTATGCTTATACTTTGTGTACATAAACTGTAGCTGCCTGGAATCGTAATTTCCGATCATCGAGATGTACTGATTTTCATGCAATCCACAATTATCGCAGAACTTACGAGTTATAGTAAGAATATAATCCCGAATAAAGGGTATATTTAATATCTCACGCATGTCCACTATTCTGTCATTGGGGCACTTAATACGCATCTTAAACACCTATTTTGTACTAATTGCAATTTATTAATAAGTCATCACAGGACGAATAAGCGCTTTATAAATGATGAGCTTATTATTAACGTTAAGGTATTACGATTAAATAATACGCTGTACTTACTGCTTTATTTGTTTTTAGAGCTGCGTAATTTACATGCGCCGAGAAGGTTAATCGTTTATCTAATAAAACTCCCAAATAACATTATCCGACCAATGTATAACTTTATCATCTACTAGAAGTTCAGATGGCAAAATTGGTCGACGACGAGTGAAAAAGATGGCCTCAGTTTTTAATGCGTTTATTTCGATTTGCCATTTGCGATAATACTTTAAAACGCGACGTACATCGTTTTCTAATTGATTTTTAATAGCAGTTGGTTTGTAAGAGCTGCAAAATACTGCTGTATCATCAGCGTATAAAGCAACTTGCATATTTGTCAATTTTGGGTAAAAATCATAGAGAAACAATGTGAATAAAAACGGACCTAAAATACTACCTTTTGGAACACCCGCGGCACAAGTTTTCATAGTCGATTCCGAATCATCTACCATTACATAAAATGTTCTATCGCTTAAATAACTATGAATTAAAAATACCAAATAAGTAGGAAATTTACACTGTATATCATTTTATACGTGATACCTTTACACCAAGTAATGCTTTAGCAACATCGAGCAAAACTAAACCAGTATGTTTATTACAATTAAAATTATGACTGACAAATTCTATTATTCTAGATATTTGTTGCGTAGTAGAATATCTTGGGCGAAACCCAAACTGAATGTCAATAGTTTGTATTGTTCAGAGTAATAATGTAGACAAAATAATTTTTTCTGCGATTTTGCTCAAATTACTTAATAAGCTTATAGGGCGAATGTTGCTAGTTATGGAAGCATCTTTACCAGGTTTAGGGAGAGTGACAATTTTTGCTACTTTCCATTTTGAAGGATAATGCCCACATTTAAACATTGCGTTTAATAAATTCGAAAATTTGACTACTGCTTTCAGTGGAAGATTTTTTATGACGATAGTGGAGATATTGTCAATGCCAATAGAACTTTTAGATTTGATGGCTTTTATAGCGGCAGAGATTAGGACTGACATAATCGACAATACGAGTATTTTTATTTTCTTTCAGATATTTTTTGACAGCCATATGAACTTTGTTTATAACTGGAAGACATATTGCTATTACGTGTATGAGCTTTGCGGTATTCAGAAGTAAGAAGTTCAGCTTTCCCTACATTACTATACACATAACTATTTAAGTGTGAGTCATGAAGAGGTGGGAGAAATGTATATTGCCTTGTATATTGTTTGTAGATTTTCCACAAACTGTTGTCTTTTGGTGAAAGCGTTGAGAGAAGTGAATTAAATTTATCATTTTTATTTTTGTTTAACAGGTAACGTACTAGTTTATTAAGAAAAGTTAACATTCTTTTAATAAGTGGCGTTTAAGTATCTATTTTTCACGTATAATCTTCGAACTCGATTTTTAAGTTTAATAATACCTACAACATAAGAAGGAATAACATTGTGTGGAAAGTTATACACAGGTTTTTTGGGTATAAAACGTTCGGCGGAAACACTAATCAAATTTGTGTATGCAGACAAATGTCTTTCAATGTCTACAGAACTCGTTATCGACTCATTTAAATTAATATTTTGCGATATGAATTTTCTGAATTATACCCAATTTGCATTTTGATAAACGAAAATTAATTTCTCATTTACCTGTTTTTTATCTCCTAAAATGACAGTAAATATCGGATTATGATCGGATGAAAGTTGACTAATTGAAACCGGCTGTGACGTAGACAAATTTTTTACAACAGCAAAATCAACGACACTATTTCTAAAGGCTGACCCAATAAGTAGGTTCCCTCGGAGCAAGGATACGATAGTTAGTTCTTGTAGACATTTGATATAAAATATTACCGGCTGCATTATTACTAAAACAATTCCACATCTTATTTCTAGCATTGAAATCGCCTATTAGAATTACACGACTGTTAACTTTCATCAGGGAATAGATATCATTCGCGAAATACTTTGTACTTTTAGGGGATTTGTACACTGCAAAAATAGCGATACTGGCAACATTACAACCGCTACTCTGATTATTAACACTACTTATATATAAGTTAATACCTATTGCTTGTATACATTTTAATTTAGGAACCGACATTAATTCGAATTTTAACCTCTTACTAACGAGCAATGCAACCACTTCTACGACACGAGTCGTTCCTATAAATAATATATCCTGGAAAATGTAGCTTACACGTACTGTCCAACCTTCTTTCACATAGAGCAATAATGTCTAATTTGTTTATGCAGGCAAAAACTCGTTACATTTGTAAAATAAGGAATTACAATTCCAGGCAACTAATCGAATATCACACAAAGGGACCAATAAACTAGATTAATTCCGCTATTGTTTCTAAAATCATAGTGAACACATCCTTATTATTAACAGATTTTAACCTATTTGTAACCGTTTTTACAATGTTAAAGATATATGATAAATTTAATTCACGTAACAATGAAATAAATTCCGTGATGGAAAAATTATTATCGATAACACCTGTACTCGATTCCGCTGTATTTCTCGCAGTGGCTATACGATGATTTATTACTATACTGCACGCTTGTTGTTTTATTTATTTGCCTTTTACGAGTATTATTATTACCATAATTTTTAATATTATCAGGATTAATTTATGTTTAATCTATTTTGAACTATTTTTAAATAAATAGGACACTCTTTCGAATTAGCATGGTGTTCACCATTACAGTTTATAATATTTTATTGTTGCTCTGACAATTTTTGGTTCGATGTTGTTCACCACATTTCATACATTTTTCTAGCATGTTGCAGTTATATGCCGCGTGATTAAAACCTTGACACCGATAACGTTGCATTACTGGATCCTTCTTGACATACTTCTCCCATCTTATTAAGCAGTAGCATAATTATTTTATTTTAATTATATCCTTAATAACAACATTTGACGATAGATCGAGAAGTGGACTGAGACTAAACGGTGGGTTGGATGAAAAACGTTAAAATATAAATATAAATAAGTATAGACGAGTTAAAAATTTATTAGATATTAAATAAAATCATCTCGGCGATCATCGTTATTTTTCTTAATCGTCGTCTCCTTGTGATCATCGTCATTATCGAAATTAATTTTATCAGCGTAAAATTAGATTATTTCATTTTCTAATTTACGAGTCGCAGTGTTCCCCGTTATTGCGTTAATTTTCGTTTCTCTCTCGTTTATCCGTCTTTTATTCTACATAACTGCCCTCCTGTTATTCAACTTGCACAGGCGAATGAAGTTAACACGTTAAACGAAGACGTATAAAGTTAAAAAGCCGTTAGAAGGAAAATATTGTTAAATCGTTCACAGCCGCCGACGCTGATTATCCCGGTATTAACGATGATACTGATCAAAATGATTCTGATGAATGACAGTTTGATAATGGCTGGAGTCATTGACCATTATTATAAATGTTCGAAATAATTTTCCCGGTCTCGCAGTTGATAACGATCTTATTAACGAAGCTATAGACACAGGCTAATGTAAATATCCTACGATTACTATTTTTAATAGAGATATCGTACATTTGAAAACATTTCTTTGCGAACTAAATGAAATAGTAAATAATTTTAAGATTAAAACATATAAAGACAAAATATGTCTACACACGTTACAACAGCTAACGATTACACGACATTTTAGTACATTGAAAAATGAAAATTTCGTATTCTACACTTATTTACCTAAAGACTGTAAGCTTGTTAAGATGGCGCTTAAAGCTGTTTCACCGAGAAGGATATTACTTTAGCAATAAAATCACAATGCAACTTAGCGACGTTAAAACAGTTTACCAAGAAGGAAGCTACGAATACAATAAAATACCCAGTTTATTTACAATGCAACTTAGCGACGTTAAAACAGTTTACCAAGAAGGAAGCTACGAATACAATAAAATACCCAGTTTATTTACAATGCAACTTAGCGACGTTAAAACAGTTTACCAAGAAGGAAGCTACGAATACAATAAAATACCCAGTTTATTTGCAATGCAACTTAGCGACGTTAAAGCAGTTTACCAAGAAGGAAGCTACGAATACAATAAAATACCCAGTTTATTTGCAATGCAACTTAGCGACGTTAAAGCAGTTTACCAAGAAGGAAGCTACGAATACAATAAAATACCCAGTTTATTTACAATGCAACTTAGCGACGTTAAAACAGTTTACCAAGAAGGAAGCTACGAATACAATAAAATACCCAGTTTATTTACAATGCAACTTAGCGACGTTAAAACAGTTTACCAAGAAGGAAGCTACGAATACAATAAAATACCCAGTTTATTTACAATGCAACTTAGCGACGTTAAAACAGTTTACCAAGAAGGAAGCTACGAATACAATAAAATACCCAGTTTATTTACAATGCAACTTAGCGACGTTAAAACAGTTTACCAAGAAGGAAGCTACGAATACAATAAAATACCCAGTTTATTTACAATGCAACTTAGCGACGTTAAAACAGTTTACCAAGAAGGAAGCTACGAATACAATAAAATACCCAGTTTATTTACAATGCAACTTAGCGACGTTAAAACAGTTTACCAAGAAGGAAGCTACGAATACAATAAAATACCCAGTTTATTTACAATGCAACTTAGCGACGTTAAAACAGTTTACCAAGAAGGAAGCTACGAATACAATAAAATACCCAGTTTATTTACAATGCAACTTAGCGACGTTAAAACAGTTTACCAAGAAGGAAGCTACGAATACAATAAAATACCCAGTTTATTTACAATGCAACTTAGCGACGTTAAAACAGTTTACCAAGAAGGAAGCTACGAATATAATAAAATACCCAGTTTATTTAGTTACCTTTTCTGCGGCTACTATTATTATTATTATTATTGTTGTTCTTTATTATTTCAAAATAGTATATTTCTTCAAAATTACAGAAATATATACGTTATGGACACTTTACGGTGTCATCCAATTAAGTTTATCGCCGCCGTATGCTACATTTACAATCTTTTAACTACATTTTTTAATAATAATAATAATAATTTTCTAAAAATTAAGATGATATATATATATATATATATATATAACATTGAAAAATGATCTTATTAATTAAGTTATACTTATTTCTATTTATTAATTCTTATTTCTTGAATAAGTTATTAAAATCATTATAATTATTATTTACTAATTCTATCGTGTTACAGTCTAAAACTATTTGTTTGCAACTACAACCTTGTACAATATGGTAAACCGTATCCTCAAAAAGTTATATGCTCTAAAATGTTCAGTTTCCGCTATTTCGAAACGTTTTAAACATTCTTTAAAACAACCATGACCGGGGTAATAAATTGAACACGAGGATTAAAAATAATTATTATCGAATCTATCGTTTAAATTCGGGAAATATATGTTGATCCATTATACGTACTCCATTATTGCTTTGATATTTCTCGATATAATATACTAATTTTCCGTAATATTATTAGTATTAAAACAATTTTATTCCGCATGGTAACGCGGGTAAAGTATAAATGGGAAAACCAGCATGTGCCGAATAATTGTAATGTATCAGCTAGAAGCTCTTCATTTGCAGCGAAAAATCACTCGAATAAAACGTATACGCAAAAGACAGCTTATAAATGCCGCCAGTTGCGTGCGAATTCCATCATTAACAAACATAATTTTACAATTTAGAACTATATTCATCATCTTTATCAGAAATCAAATTAGATCAAGACTTAAAACTTAACTTTGCAAGATGTAATGTGCACAGATATGATACATTGTGCAGCGCCTGAAATATGGACATATTACCATAACTACACACTTCACTGTATTCGGGCAGTAGGTATTCATATTTATAAGATTACATACGGAAATTCAACAGTCTCTACCGTAATAAAGTTAGTATTTATTCTATATATATAAACCACCTCTGTGTATGTACAAATTTAAAGAAGACATACAGAATGTAATGGTAATAAACAGAGCCTTAAAAGCATATTTAATTTCTTAACTTTGTAAATTATTAAGCGAGCACAAAAATGATAAATTTTGATCGTGCACTAGCTAACTTGTCAACAAACGATAAGAGTCTTTGGAGAACATGTAAAGGGTATAGGAAGCATCTTGAATTCGTCTAGATCCTCATAACAACACGTTTGCATATAAAGATTTTGATAAAACCGAATTTTAAATAAAACTGCAATAAAAACATGAAATTTACATTAGAAATAGGAGGAAAAACAATAAATTTTCTTTTTTTTCTTTTTTTCTTTTTTTATTTTGTCGGGTACCATGTTGCTATGCACCCGAAGGTAATTATCGGATACTATATAAAGTTATATCTATATTTCGGAGAAATTGAAGTACTTTTTTTTTATTGCAATCGAGTTATCGGTTAAAACTTCTTGAAGTGAATTGCAACTGAACTTTTGAATTATCTGAATTGTTGGCTAGAGACTAGTTCAATATTTTCGCGAATATTGCGAATATTAAACTGACAAAGTTCGGAAAGCCGTGAAAGAATTTTTAAAACAATGTCCCATCTCGAACAGCACCACTTTTGTTACACATGATAAAATATATTCCAACTATTTTTTTTTTTTTTTTTTTTTTTTTTTTTTTTTAATCGTATAAAAATCACAATCTGGCTTACATAGCCAATAAGCTTATTTATCTATATGGGTCGTGACAGGATTGGTGATATCATTCACCAGTGATACTCCGAGCTACCTCGCCAATCAATCAAACCGATGTGGAAGGTCTAAGGGGGTGTATCGATTAAGTCTATGAACATCGTTACCACTATCTAGTAAGTCAACCGCCAGTCGGTTCGGGTGGTATTCTAATCTGTGCAAGTAATGTTCACTATATGTTTGGATTACCTCTCGCACATATGGTACACCTAGGTCGCGATGCAGGTTGTCATTACGCATGTACCATGGCGCATTTGTTATAGTTCTTAATATTTTTGACTGACATCGTTGCATCGTGTTATGATAACTGCGTTATACAGCAATAATTTCGATTTGAGAGGTAACTCGGAATGTCTACATCTTTCTCAGTTTTATGTTTATTTCTTTAACCTTCATCTTAACGTGTGTTTTCCACGTCATTCGTCGATCAAGCCACATCCCCAAATACCCAGCTTTACTTTCCTGTGGAATAAGACCATCAAGATAAACGGGGTGGGCATGTATCGCGTCTATTTGTGAACGTGACATGTACTGACTTGAATGGGTTGACCTTAATTCTCCATTGTCGTGCCCATTTTTTTTAGGTGATTTAAACTGTAATTTTTCCGACGCCGCTATCGGATCGTTGTCGCTTGCAAACAATGCTGTGTCATCAGCGAATGCTGCAACCTCGATGTTGGTTTTAACTGGGAGGTCAATACAAAAGAAATAGAATTGGACAGAGCCCTGTGGAACGCCAGCCTTAGCAGGATAAAATCCAGATACATCGCCGTCGAGTTTAATCTGAAAGAATCTATCTGTTAGATATGAGGCCAATAGCATGTAATATGCATGTGGCAAAGAGCGTTTTATTTTTAGAAGTAACCCCTCGTGCCACATCCGATCGAAGGCCTGACTAACATCCAGGAAAGCGGAAGAACAATACTATTTTCTAAACAATTATTAATATACTTCTGCACTCTGTGAATTTGCTCTACCGTAGAATGCCCTTTACGAAACCTCCGAATTGATAGTCTGGAATCGCGCCTTGCAGCGGTTCCCGTAATCGCGAGAGCAGTAACTTTTCAAAGGCTCGATAGTACGGGTAGAAGGCTAATTGGTCGATATGAGGATGTTTCGCAGATAGATTTACCTGGTTTATGTATCATTATAATCTGAGCCATTTTCCATTGCCAAGGATAGTAGCCCAATCGAATAACAGCGTTACAGATACTGGTTAGTTATAGCCTTTCGTGGCAAACATTTCAGCATCTTCCCAGTGATTAGATCATACTCAGGAGCTTTATATACTGGTAAGTCGTTATCGCTTTCTAAATTTCTGCAGGAGAAAATGGTTTGATTGGGCGAGACATTTGAAAGGGAGCAGCCAATTCATGTTTTATTTAATTATAGAAAGGCTCTGGTATCAGGTGGGTGCGGTTTGAACACATTCTTCAGATATAACCCAAAGAACACATTCCAACTATAGAACAAATATTCTACCGGTACAGATAACATACCTGCAATTATCATCGAAAACCTAAAATTGAAATAACGACCAAACGCTATACTTTGACTAGGCTATTAGCCTACAAGCTGGAAAAAAAAACCCAAACGAAATTATAATTAAGCCCGGTAAGGATGTTTCTATTATTAACAATATAAGACCAATTAGCTGGCTAAAAAAACAAAGTTATACTCACTAAGTTTAGACCTCACTCAGACATACATAAACTTATTACGGATGTTCGATTTCATTTTTAAAAACATTCCGCGAACTCAACAAGTGGCCTATTTCAGCGACTATATTACACATAACTTCAATTGTAATAAGCACACTGGTATGGTGTTGAAAAACGCATTTGATATTACGCGGTGCAAAAATGATCCAATCCAAAATTCCCTCCATATCTCACACTAGAGTAATTTCTGTTTACTCAAGTAATAGAACATTTTGCGTCGAAATAATAAAATAAATCTTCCATTAAAATCTGTTTATCCGCAATACCGCAAGGAAATATTCTAGGGGTGGTCCATTTTTGTTTGCATCTAATTTAAATAATATTCTAAATCTACCATTCGTGCAACTATATGCCGATGATACTGCGCTATTACGCATTTAGACCATCCATCGTACATAATCGTCTACAAATAGGCATTTCACGTTTGTTGCGATACTTTAAAAAAAAAAAATAAAATCGAAAATTACTATCAATCCGTCCAAGAACGAAGCGGTATTTTTCACGCGCACACGACCAATACTGGCACCGAATCTAACCGTTTTTATAGAACATTGCTCGGTAACGTTCGTTATTCGGTTATAATCCTAGATAAACGATTGATACTTGCTGACCACATCAATTATATTAATGCTGAAGTCGATAAAACAGTACAATTTAAATCGTGAAAAAAAAGAAAACTCTATACAAAAGGCGCGCGGTTTTAATTCGAATAAAGATAATGATAAAATTCTTTTCGCGATTACGATATCAAACGACAGGATAATAATTGCAGTCAATTCGGTAATAGCGAAAATCATCGAAAAATATGTTACCCAGCATTTAATCGAGTATACAGAAGGAAATAAAATAATTGACGACAATTCAAAAGAAGAAGTCAAAATCGGTGCGACTTTAAAATGATTTCTCAAAAGAAATCAGAATAAGTTCGTAAAAAGGAAATTGAGTATTAGTGATGTAGATTTCACAAAAACGTTCAATTAACCCCATACGCGGTGTATAAATTGGAGGAATTCGGAACACAAAGTGATTTGAAGGTAAAACAGTAGTTAGCGTGTAAATAACGCGCAAGGCTACATGGATATAAATTTCGGAATACCGGCAGTGAAGTAATTTAACGATATTTATACGATTTGTTTACAAAATCGAATAAAATAAAGCAAAGCGTTTGTATTAGTCCATAAAAAATTACTAAAACTGCAGAATTACACGAGCAATGATTTGAGTAAGTAAATCGGTTCGTGTTCGTAACCTTTTTTTTGTCGTATATCAAAAATAAAGTGCACGTTGCGTTTAATGGAACACCTTGTGATTTATATAAATCTAAAATCATAATAATACGTTGGTATTTTCATTTAATGATATAATATTCAAATAGAGTATTTAAATGAAATTGACATAGTAAGTGAATATAAATATTTCGACGTAACGATAGATTTGGAAAAGTACGAAATATGAAAAATCGAGTAAATTACGATATCATTATATTTCCTCTAGTCGCGCGCCTATTTTTGTAACACGACTGGTACTTCAGATTTTTAGTAATTTTTAGTTAATTGTAACTTTAACTCCGCGATTCAGATAAATAAACAGATGTGTTTAGTATAAAAATAGATTATTTAACAAGTATAGAAATATCTGTAAACAAAAGACTGAATCATTTTTATAAAATTTCACATGAAAACGTCACAATTTTATGTTAATATTACACAAAAAAAAGTAAACCATTAAAAGATAACTAAAAAGAGAAAAAATTAATCCATTATTCTAAAACAATTTGTACACTTCAATACAATTTCTGAATGACTTTTACAAATATGTTTTTGAATCACATTTTCTCGTAGCGCTCGAATTCTTTTTTCGGCCACAGAAAAAACATCGCTCTCGAATTTTTTTGGGCGGTTCTTCCACGCTTTCTTCTTGTACTGATGAATGATAAAAAAGAAGCTTAATGCCAGAATGAAGATATGTAGTTTTAGATCTTTCTACGAGATGATCATTAGTTCAAACGATAATGTTTTCAATCTTCTACATAATAATGGTTTTCGACGAGGTTTGGCTAACGTATAAATGATTGTAGCGTTTATTCCCGCTAAATTCGGTAGGTTGAAAAATATTGCTAAGGGCGCCGTCGCTTAGTTATTCTGGATGCCTGCGCACAACTTGTCAACGGTATCACCTTTTGTTCGGTTATATCGACTATAATTTGCGGCTTTCCCCATGTATGTCATTACTATCACGCATAGTGGACGAATTTTATTTTTTTTCCTTTTTTTATTAATTAAATTAATGTCTTATTATCCTTTTGTAATCTATCGGTGAACCGATTTGTTTGCTTTTGTTCGGTTAAAGTTCGGATTTCTATTTTATTTTTAGTTCCTAGAAGTGTTATTTTTTTTTTTTGGTTAGTAAATAATCCGCTAAAGGTACGCTAGTATATATCTGCAGTCGAGTTTCTATTTGATTTCTCAATTGGGCTAGTCTTTTTACAATATCTGCAAGTAGGAAACCTCATATGGAGACCTGATGGCTGTTTAAATATCCAAATTTTCCAAAATGTCTGCGCATCGCACAATGTAAACATTTTTGTATTTTGCAGGTCATAGGCTTAGCAAATGCCTGTACCGCGTCGGTTGTCCGCATAAAATACTGGTAATGCGTTCCTTTTTCAAACCGATCAGATTTAAAATGCCAAACAGTGCCGGTAGTTCAATAAGGTAAACTTACAATATCCCTATCTCGGCTAAAATCTGCTTTTTTTTACTCTGAATATATTTATTTGTATACAAAAAACTATCGCGACTAAAATTCTTACATCGATAATTTCGGAGAATGATTGTACTGTTTACACTTTTAGCGTGTATTATTTTTATAATATTTTTCTTTTTCGTTTTGGATCGTTTACTGCGATTTTTTATTTTTCAAACAGAATTTTATCCTTTCCGACGTACGATTCCTTTTTCTATTATCATCAGATATAGCTCTTCTTCACACACTTGTGCTCTGATTTCATTTCGTGATTACCAGTGGTTCCATCGCTCAGTGATCGCTCTCTATTTGGTCATGAACGCTGCTGATCTTCCTGATCTAATTCTAGAAGTAAATTTTACATATGTCCAAGTCTAATTATGACCGACCTAAATAAACATCGCGTTTTGTTTTTTTTTTTGATGAGCAAATTATCAAAAACAATTCTGCAGTATATAAAGGGCTTATACTACGACAAAGGTTCTCTCACTACGCTCGAGAATACAAAAGACAATTTAGTTTATTCGAAGAAAGTCGTGTAAACGTAAAATATAGAACATGCTAACAACAGAAATTTTCTTCGAAACAAAGTTTATTAAAAAATAAAATTTACGAACTTCGCATTCAGAATAAGGTTTCCGAAAATACTTCAATGCTGGTTTCAAAAATAAAAAAGTAAATTGAATGAAAGACTGACTGCGTAAAAATTATTACACGACTGGTCGCGCGACGGTACACCAAACATGCGCCGCCGTCGGAATTAACCTTTACAGATTAGCGAGTATTTTTTATAAAACCGTCTATAAGCGGTTTATATTATGCAGAAGACTTCAGCGGAGGAATAGATACTAGGTATATGAGAAAAATACGCTAACAAGATTTATACAAAGAAAAAATCACACTGCTGCACACAGCGCGACTACTACTCGAAGGTTAATAAATTATATGTTAGAATTGAATCTATAGACTATGTGTAATTGAAGTTTTGTGTTCAGCAACTAAATCCTATATAAAGATAAAAATAGATAGGTAACAAAGGAGGCGTCTAAATTTATATTAAGTAAAGATAAAAAAAAAACAAAAATATGCCAAAAAGTGTTAAACTTTTGTAATAACGCAGATAGCACGGAGATATATTTATTTACAGAAAAAAAACAAAAAACAAATTGGGACCATCTAGTAAGAAACAGGCGCGAAAAATATACGCATAAAATATTGAATTCCGAATTATAAAAGGAAATACAGAATAGCTGTAGCGAGAACAAAATGCGATGAAAATGAATAATTGCTAAAATTTAGTGAACTAAAAGAATAACTGAAAATATGACTACGGAATAAAGACAATCTGAACAGCGCAATAAATGCTGATATACCGCGAATGTTGAAGTAGCAACATTTCCTTATGACACAGACATCCTACGTGTAGTCTCAGTAGGCGCACGCGATCGGCGCAGTTGAAGAAATAGCAACGTGATTTAAAACGTATAGAAATATTGACGAATACAAATCAGCTCGGGTAATATTCACCGAGGGAAGAACTCGTTCAGCAAGGCCCGTAACCACAAATGATGTTGTAATCTCTCAAAACGAAGACGTAGCAAAATCCTATGGGCATAGATTAACACAGAGTAAAATTTGAAAAACGTAACGAGCTCAATATAAAATGGAAACAAATGTTTCGGATATTTATCAATCGAAAACAAGTTGTTATTATACAACTATGTCCTGAATTAATTGTCAATTATGGGGGGGAGTTGTGCGAAAAAAAAACAAAACAAACTATATTGTTACTCTACAGCGAAAGCAAATTCTCCAAAATATTGCTAGTGAACTAATCTTATCGCGAAGGTTTTCAGGTGAAATCTGTAATAGTGGAAATCGTAATTGTCGCCAAAAGATATCTCAACCAGAAAAACACGCGGCAGTCTAATGGATAAGTCGCTGGAATACCGTCGAGACCGGATAGCCTCCGGACTTAATATAAACTATATTAATATATACGGAAAGCTACTCACGATACGCATATTGCAAAACTTACCAAATACCATCAGCTAGGTTAACGATCACGTTAAAAAAAAAAATAAATTACGATAAAAATAAGAATAATTCAAACGAAAAATAAACAAACAAATATAAAGTGGCCAGAAGCGTAAAAGTGACGATATAGGAAAAAGTGAGAGTATGCGAGACATCGATGAGATAATTGAAGAAGAAGAAGCAGTGTATTTCTTATTATTAAGTTACATGCACATAAGCGTATTAAATTTTAAAAATGAACACAATTTACCCGTACCGAAATATAAAACAAAAATTCTTCCCAGGCAAACAAAAAATAGAAAAGCTTATTATATGATAGGCTTATAAATATCGAATGTATAATTTACAGGAAAAATTTCTATAAAAAACCCGTTCCAATATATTAGAATAAAATTATAACTTACTCTATCGCAATATAATATCTGAAAAATATCTTAGTCTATTTGCGCTGATACTAGAACTAGAATTTAATAGCCGGCTTACTATAAACAGATATGTTTTATACGTCTGCGCTTGTACCTCTTATATCTGTGTCGCAGAGACTGGTTAATCTCCTATCCAAATGTATTAGAGTACATTATCAGATGAGCTGCAGTTGGCGAAAAATTTTTTCGCTGTATTTTTAATGATTTTCTGTATGTATGGAAACGTTAAAATATCATAGATTTAATTTTAGTAAATCTTGGTTTATTCGAGATAATTCTTAAACAATGATTTTCTAGTCTTTGCATCTGATTTATACTGCTATAGACCGGGCTCGCATACAATAATTTTTTGGTAGAATAACTTTTTTGTAAATGAGGAATTTGTTTTGCGCCGATAATGCAGACTTTTTGTTAAATATTGGAAATAGACAACCCAATATCGTTCTATTTACACAATCATTAATATGCCTGGTAAATGTAAGTCGTCTATCCATAGTTATGCCTAAATATCTTACACTTCCAATCAAGGTAATTTGACTCGAACGAAGTGATTAAGTAGAGGCCTACGTCTAGTAAAAATGATTGATTTAGTTTTTTCATCATTTAATTTTCCATTTGTAGAAAAATTTTGATATTTTATCAATTGCACTTGTTAGTCTGTTACTGATTGTGTCAATTCTATAAGAGGATACCATTAAAGAAGTATCATCAGCATAAAGGTTCTACTCCCGGAATGGTTGGCAAGTCATTCAAATAGAGTAACGAAAGGACCTAGGCTGCTCCCTTGAGGTACCCCAGCTTTAATAAATCTCATGTTAGATTTATGGTTTTTTTAATTGAATGTATTCGTATCGGTATGATGAAAATTTAAATATACACACCGGTATCGTCATTTCGCTCGACGAATCGTGTGAAAATTATTAATAAAATCTGTAAATGTTCACGTTTTATATTATATTACGAAATGTATGTTTTTTTTCGACAAAACAACAACGACAACAACAAAGTATATTTGCCTAAGTAATAAACATAAAAGAAAATATAATAAGATGAGTTATTAAGATTGTGTACCGGGGATTACCACAATAACGCAGTAAGATTATAAATAATAAAGCAAAACATTAAATGCTGCAGAAAAAAAAGCAAATAAAACACTACAAAATAAACACGTTTTCTAATTACTATACATGTTATAATGTAGGAACTTAAGTCTAAGCTACAAAAATATATTGTATAGGTTGTAAGTTCTTAAATGAATACTATGTATATACACACACATATGTACATATATACACATACATGAGAAGGGTGTCGAAAGTGCTTACTAAGTAAAGGGGTTAAATTATAATTAAAAAAATTAAAATTAATTACTACATAATGTTAAAGTCGCCTGCGTTTATATTTGGAATAGTTGCTTAGAATCGTTATTGGCAATCGATGAGACGAGTACATCGATATGAGCATTTAATAAAAAAAAGTCAGTCATTTAGGAGAAAATCTCTAATATAGGGCAGGTATTCGTGCATACGGTCGATTCTGGCATAGCGAGGTGCATTGAGAATATGAGGCATCTGTTTTGAATGACTTGCAACTTGTTAAAGGGGAGGTTTTTGATATTGAGCTCCAGGAAATGGACGCAAGCGTAGCAAAGTATCGGGTTAGTGCTTCGTAGAGGATTATCTTGTTGGTTAATGGTTAAGGAATTGTGATTAAGAATGGGATACAAGGAACGTCTTGATTGCGATACTATTTATGTGTTTAGCGAAAGTCTATCGTCGAGGATTACACCAAGATAACGAACCTTATCGGACCATTCTAAAGTGTATCGCTGTACGATCAGATTGTCAGGTAGAGCAGGTCTTCTGCCGGTGAAGAAAATAGCTTCGGTTTTGTTCGGGGTTAATGCTAATTTACCCCATTTATCGTAGTATTTATGTACCCGCGATACGACTGAAGTCTATTGCGAATTTAGGTCTATGGGAGCTGCAGAATATTCAGCAAAAAAGTCCCACTTGCGTGTTGGGTGGGTTTGGAAAATCATAAAGATACAGGAACTACAAAAGTGGTCCGATAATACTGCCTTGCCGGTATTATCGCAGAGCGAGATTTGTAAAACGAGACAGCGTTACCTACAGATACATAAAAAGATCTATTGCCTAACTATCGATTCAGCGAATTAAGAACATATTTTATCATTTTATAAAGAATACCCGCGTAGTTGTATGCTTTAGCAACGTCAAATAGTACCATGCCAGAATGGCTATTTAAGTTGTAATGGACTCGGTTATTCTACATATTTGCCGAGGTTGTAGAGTGATGAGAAAGCCGAATTGAAAGTTTGCAAGTATATTATTGTTGTCGATTAAATCACCTTTTCAGCAACTTTACTTAGGTTGCTCAGTAGACTAATGGGGCGGATGTTGGAAACCTGTGAAGGATCCTTACCGTGCTGGGGGGGCAAGGCGATGATTTTCGACAAAAAAAAAGGCAATAGCGATAGTAGTAGTAAATGTTTCGAACTAATATCCAAAACGAGTTCATTAAATGAACATACGAAAGACCAAAATGTACTGAATAACCCCGGTATATATTTATTCGTGAAAATATTTCACCAGACAAAAGTGCACTAGAAAAAAATCTATCGTCAGATTACGATATAAGGAAATATAAAATGCCACTAATGAAAACAAAATATAGAGAACAAACCGCGATAGGTATTAAATACCGGATGATGAAATATTAAATGAAAAAAAAAAAAAAAAAGACTAGGCTGTTTAAAACAAAAGCTAAGACGAAAATATTTAATGAAATAGCGTATTAATTGATTTAATTCAATGAAGAAAGGTAAATAGGATACTAACTGAGATCAATTAAAATGAGAAAAAAAAAGATGCACGAGAAAGTAATTGCGAGTGTACGTGTGAGCAGCGGCGTAGCCACACTTGTGTGAGTAGAGGGTTTCAAACAAAACTAAATAGTAAACCCGAGTTTGAACTTTAAGTGTAAATAACCAAAACTCGAGTAAGTTACAAAACCGCAAGCCCTAATCGAACTCGTCGGAATTATTTTTATACTTATTAGACGTCGAATATGTAATTCTATTAGAATAGACGGCGGAAGTGTTTAATAACGTCGCTGGAACACGCTAATAGAGTAATTGAGGACGTTACAATAAATTCCGCGAAAAAAAAATAAACGATAAATAACGATTTGATATTTTTCGAAGGAATAATACAACTGAATTTAAAATTTAAAATCTAAAATCTAAAATCTATTCTTCGCCTTTCTCTACGAAATTCTTCTAATACCCCTCTCTTATATTACAAAAAAAAAAAAAAAAAAAAAAAAAAAAAAATTTATTTACTTCGAAAACAACGAACATTTAAATTAATGAAAATAAAAAAAAAAAAAACATAAAAACAAAATAGATTTAATGCAAAACTGCATTTAACGACGACTATATATTTTCTTATTATCCGATTGAATGCAAGGGGGTGGGGGTTCAGACCGCCCAAAACCACACCCGGGCTACGCCACTGCATGTGAGTGAGCGAGGAATGAAAAAGTAAGTGCGTTTTGCGAATGAACAATATAAAGATTAACTCGTAAGACAAATTGTATACATAAACTAAGATGTTATAAAATAAATATAAGACCAATTGTACATTTTGCGCAGATTGAATGCGAAAGAGAATATAAATCGGTCGACACTGCTTGATGGAATGTAATATTAACAACGAGGCAAGTGTTGCGAATGTGCGTGCACTGATTTTTGTTTATTTTATAACATATACGTTTTATAAAAATAAAAAAGTAAAATAGTCGGAAGAATTAGAAAATTTATTATAGCGGTTACATTTCGTATGAAATAACGACCGAAGAAACAGGGGCGACAACGAAATTCGAATGGGTGAAAATTTTTTTTGGAAAATCGAAGAAGGAAACCGCGTCCGAATGGGAAAGCATTAGTAAATTGTGTAATGGAATAAATATGGCCGGCTGATGTTTTCGGATAGTGGACTTTTGATCGGCGTGTAACGCGGATGTATTGTATAAAAGCTCACGCGTATTGCGCCGCGATATCTTAGCCGATTCTTAATGGTTAGGTTACGACTTTCAGCAGGTTCTGTACCTCCACTAGTAACAGCGCATGATATTATCGGCCACCGTCAGGAGTCGTCGCAATTGTTGAAGCGTCCTCTCGTAGCCGATGAAAAAGATAATAAGAAAAAGAAGGAAAAAAAAAAGGAGGAAAAAAAAGGAGAAAAAAAAAGGAAATTATTTAGAGAGAGAGAGAGAAAAAAGACGAAAATCTTGGACCAATCTGATGGTTGGAAATCGAATTTCAAGAAGGAAATCAACACGACGAACGTTCCCTCTTAATGCTAATGAGCCGGGCCGACGTTGTTACTATTGCGTTTTGTCGGATATTAAGGGCCCTCCGGTCGGAATTTCAAATTGCCGAACAAACTTCTTCGCTACTTCACCATTTTACTATATACACACAACGTCAAATTCTTCTTCTGTATCTTCTCTTTATCGCTAATAATACTGCCGTTATAACTACTACTAATACTTTCGTTATTATTATTACTATTACCACCATCACGACACTACCTTTAATTATTAATAATGATAACCAACGATGAGAATGATGATCTAGTAGTATAGTGGTAGTGTAGCGATAACGATAATAATATGAACGACGATAATGATGATAACGTTTTGCTTCTTCTGTAAAACAGGCGACGACTTCGGACAAGGCAGCAGCTCGAATGAAATTGATTCCATTTTCCGGCTCACTTAACTTATTTTCTCCACTATTCAAAAATACAATTACACACGTACCGTGCATTTGTGTATAATACATATATATATACGTATGAATATATTGCGCGTGAGGGTACGTATTTATATATACGGTAGTAATACGCGTTTGTATAGGTATTTTTATGCCACTCTCGTTCGAACATCAACCTCCAATTCGCTAAATGTACCAAAACTTAGTCGTAGGTTTTATTTCTTCCTCGTACTATCCGTTCTTTCCACCTTAATTTTCCCTAATTTTCTCCAAGATGACCACCCTGCAGTTGAAGAAGATTAAAAAAAAAATTTACAGAAACCACTATACTTCGTTTATACGTTTCGTACGATATACTCGTTAACTTCTGTGTATACGATGTACAAAATTGTTAATCAACATCTAACGCCATTTTCTACAATTATACGCACCGTAACGGAAAGTACGCAAGCGAACACAAATCCAATCTGCGTTAATAGTAAATTAAACATACAACGTTCCGTTCACACCGAATCGATCGAGTTAATTCCGTTAATTTATTTCTTTCTTACGTTCGATTCGTTCATTTATTTACTTAACCAATTGCGAAAATTACATCCTCCGAATATATCTCATCAATTACTAGCTCGCGGCGTTCGGTTATTCTATAAAAAGTTTAATATAAGAACAGGGAGTAATATATCTTCAACATTATTCAACCGCTTATCAGAAAAGATAATTAGGAAAAAAAAGAAAAAAAGGTTGTTCGAAGAATTGAGATTAGGTGCAAGGACGACATAATCGATTGTCTTTTTGCGGACGATTTATTTCGTTAGATAATCTCTATTAGTAGATATTTTAAAGAAAAAAAAAAAATACGACAAAAGTCGGATTAGAAATTTCTTTCGAAAAAACCCGCAAAATATATAACTAATATACTTCGAAATATATAAAAAAACGAAATCCGGGGGGGGGGGGAAATTCGAAAAAAATTTAAGAGTGTATACAACCGAATGTGTTTGTTGACAAGGAAACCGTTATAGAAAGAGCGAGAAATATGAAAACTACACATTTAACGAAAAATCGGCGTGTCTATAAACACGATAATTATATCAATCGTCCGAACTGGTTTCGTGTCATGCCTATTTCGCTGCTTCCTATTCTTTGAAAGCTTCTAGGAAAAACTAATTTTAAAACGATTATTTCCAATATTATCTACGGATTCCGATTAGTCCGAATTTTTGATTTTCGTACGCATCACAACACTGTAGAACAGGTTCACCGCGATTAACAAAGATTATCGAAAATAGGCTCGGAAAACAAGAATATCCGCACAGCTTTGCATTTCTGGATGTTAAGCAGGCTTTTTTTATAGGGTGTGGCATCAGGTACCGTTGTACAAGCTTAAACTCCTGCTTCCTCATCCTTTCTATCTACTACTTAAATCGTACGTATACAAGAGAGATACTTTCGAGTGAAAATAGCTGACGAATAGCTATCTTTCCAGTAAGGGCGGTCATAAGGAAGCGTCCTCGACCCAATATCATACTTAATTTACACGTCCTTCCCGAAGCCTGGTAAGGCAGAAGTATGTACGCTAATGACGCAGTAATCCTAGCTGCGGATAAGAGTGAAAACACATAAAAAAAAAAAAAAACCTGCAGGAGTTACTCGGACATGTAGAGGCTTGGCTAAAACGATGCCGCGTTGTAGTCGATGAAACTAAATCAGTATTTCGTTCACAAATCGAAAGATCGAACGCTTGCCAATCAAAATATACGCAACGTTGTCATTCCAAATACCGATAGTGTAAAATATTTATGCTTTGGGAAGGCTGACTCGGGCTACTCACATTCGGAAGAAAATCGAGCATTTGAGGCTTAAAACCAGATCGACTTAATCGGATGCTGACTAATAAATCAGGTTTATCGTTGGAAAATAAAACTGTATCGCCCTAAGACCGATCTGGGTATATACAACTATGGAACTGCGCGAAAATATCTAACTTACAGAAAATACAGCGATATCCAGGCTATTAATAACTATTACTCCCCGGTATATCAATACCGTAACGACTTTTATGTTCGTGGAGGATGAAATAAAAAGAACAAACATGTTACAATTCGCACGAATCCACTTGCTATACTGATTTGCTGAATGATTCCGGTGAAATACGCAGACTGCGACGAAGTAAGCCTCTAGACTTTGTCCAACCAGCATAAGTTTAAAGACTGCTGAGTACTGCCTCTCCGCAAAACATCACTCATCTCATTAAGTCGATCACTAAACGACTTATAAGATTGGTCAGTTTCGATGGGGGGGATTAAGTATCTTTACGCGTCGGAATTACGATGAATTCGGTATATTAATACGATATAGAAAAGAAAGATATCAAGATATGTGATACACGTGGAAATTAAGAACTAATAAAGAAGTATAATAGTCGACAAAATAACAGATACTATACGTGAAAGAAGGCTAAATCTTAAAAGGATTTAGATTCTTTTTCTTAAATAAAAATCAGAACACTAAGCTGGTTAAAAGGACTTTGATGAAATGAAGATAGAAGAAATCAAAAGTAGACAACTATTTAGAAACGGATTCTTAAAGATAAACAGAAGAAAAAAACTTACGGACGGATGAAAGAAAAGAATATCAGCGCAGACGGTGAAGAAGTAGTGGAGAGAAAGTCGACGAATCGTGCATAAAATATTTCATTATATGGCCAAAGAAAATATGATATATATATATACATATAAAAAAGTAAATGACGTAATATCTAACCTATCTAATATATAAGCGTCGTGTGATAAATCGTTATCATTCGGAATTGCTATTAGTAGAATTCGCATTTATCAATTCTTTCCAGGATGAAATTCAGGAATGTGATTTAAAAAGGATAGAAGTTGAAGTTTTTTCAGAATCATCTAATAGTACCTTGGATAAAATCGGTGATTGCTTTATCCGACTGGTGAAGTACCGTTATTTCTTGCCATTTTCCGGGACAGCAGAAAATACTGCAATACAAAGTAAAAAATAATACGGGTTTATTCGACAATTTTTGCAAATATTTTGTGTCGCAATCGAGCGATTTTTTTTACACTTATCTAATTTTTGTATGATAAAATCATAACGCTCGTCTAGAAGGGAACGTTCGAAAATGCAAACGTTAGTGGAATCCGAACTTTCTTGATAAGGTTTAAGTACGTCTGTACAATGCTCGTCAAATAACTCGAATTTTCTTCATCATAGGCAACAAACGACTTATTTATATACTACGATTTTAACCCGGCATTGGTCGGTTAAGAAGCGTTTCGCTCACTTTGCTATATTTAGACTAATGAAGTAACTCAATACCCCAATTAGACTATCTTTGAGTTATGCCGACAGTTTTAGTTCGTGTCACGTGGGTAGGTGCATTATTACTTGTTATCTTTGCAATTTTCGTAGTTGAGCGTTTCGCTACTTACCGACTTATCGCGTAACAGTTCACTTCACTTTTTATTTCGGTACCATTTCCACGTGTATGATATTTTTTTTTAGTTTACAATTCTACCAGTTTTATATCTGCTTTGATTATATTGTTTTTATGATTTGTTACCTTTTTTTTGGGCGCTGTTGTGTAAATATTACAGTTCTACTGTTTCGTCTCTGTTGCAAAACTTTCATTTTGTAAGTTTTTCATATTTGTATATTTTTTATTACTATTTGTTCTAAATAATTATGAACATGGACGATAGAATAGCGCAATGTAGTTGGAGGAAGAGGTTCCTGATGAAATCACAGATGATGATATTTTCAATTCATGTAGCGATGCTTCCACTGATGGAAGCATTCCGTTTACATTTGCAAACAATGTGCAGAGACGGAAAGGGGAGGAAGAATTACGAAAATAATCATAAAGTTTAGGTTTTATTTCACCTACTGTTTAGGTATTTTTTATGAGTATACTTGTAAATAATAATTTAATTTTATCCTATATAATCAAAAAGCATTTTTTAAAATAGTAAATTAAAATTATATTTACTACAGCTACTCATAATTATGTAATACTCGGTATAAATAAATGACTATTAATAAAAAAAAAAAATGAGTTTACATGTAAAAATAGTTAAAAAAAAACACAACTATAAAACTGTTACAGAGCGAAACGCTCATAAGCGACCAATGGCGTTTTCAGATTTAACCGACCGATGCCGGGTTAAGGCCTGTCTGGACATACGCAGCTGTATAACTATACAGACTAACCAGAATAAAATCCGTCGATAACAAACGCGCCTTGCTATGTCCGGATTATTCACCACTGAACATTCCGTATGTACGCGCGAGGTCATTAAGCGATGGAGCCATGCTGCGAGGCTGGCATCCAAATATCCTTGCATTAGGACTGTTTCGGATACACTCGGCGATACGCTTAAGACGTAGATAACGTTGAGACTATAATGTGAGGTCGTATTTGCCGGGTGCGCACCAGTAGGTGTACACTTCCTGTTATGCTCTCCTCCCATGCTAAATGATCTTTTATTGGTCAGCTTGCGGTAATGTAATAAGGGAAAAAACCTTTTAGCCTAGTCGTTATTTAGTTTCCGCAGCGGTGCGATATGTGTCGAGTTGATCTATTTTTTTACTTTTAACAGATTTCCATAAATTGTAATCCGTAACTTTATAACGAAACGAGTTTTGTAATTTTGTAAAGTGTCGTTTTTAATTTCACGGAGTAATACTTTTAGACGGTTCGATTTTCTATTTAATAACTTTTCGTAATAGATGTTTCCTAGTTTGCCGACTTGCAGTGCGATATGATGCGACGTTAATTATAGGGAACGATTTCTTTTTGGAAGTTGACTTCCAGACAGTAGATTGGGGGTAGTTTCCGTGAAGTATTTTATTGCTGTATCAAACTCAAATTCGGTTTTTCGTCGGATTTTTGTATGCAGTCTGTTATTTAATTCTTAGGAAAACATTCCAATCTGCGCGTTTACTTACTGACTTTCCATGTTGTGGAAAACTCACTCACCTTAGTCATTTTCCGATCACAAATCGGTTACATCACAATGTTTGTCCATTGGTGGGCAGCATAATTATAGTCAATAATACCTCGTTATTTAACGTTCGCTTTATATTGCGTCGTTTCGAAAACGATTAAGACTTCACTAAATAATCTGTGGTTATACGCTGTCATTAAATCGCCGAAAATAACACCTCTTCGATCTACGATTAAGTGTATTTGGCCGAAGATTTCCCAGTTCTAAAACCCGTCTATTCTTTAATACGCTTATCGTCGACATAGGCTTCTATTTTTAACAGATGACGTAATAATAATAATAATAATAATATGGTACGGAAATTTGTGGGATCTGCAGTGTGCCTGCCCGTTTCAACAACGCCATTTCATCGACCTCTCTCAATATTTTCGGCGCATCTTCAATTTTCTTACATTTAATATACTAGCTCCACGATTTTATACTAGAACGGAAATTTTTTAATTTTCCTACCTTGCAAGTCATCAAATTCTTTATTCAGTTTCATCTTTTGTACGGGTATCATTTCGACCCCGAATGATTCATCCTGGAAATTATTTTCTATATTCCTTTTGTCGTAACCGGTTCCCTATCCAATCTTTTAATATGTATTTTAGTGTTTGATTTATTATTTAATAAAAGTTGGGTGGTAATCTGATTTCCTGTAAACTGCATTAAGTTTTTATCTGTTTTCTTGAAATCGCTGTTAAAGTTTTTTCATATTCTCCGACGCTCTTCAAATTTTTCCAAGATGCAGTTAACAGTAAGTCTTTCTCTGGAACTTCGATATTAGTTAAAATAACGGTCAGCGCCAACTTTGAAAAGGTAATTTCTGTATGTCGTTCCTCAACCTATCTATTTCTACTTTTGGATCGCGTTTGGCAGAAGCTGACCAATATAAAATTCGCACGAAAAACACGCTATCTAAATTCATTGCAGCTCCCCCACATCGGTTCGAAAGGCACCACATGGAGATTACTATGTCCGTATGTAGTGTGCCTATTTAGCAATATCTATTTGCGAACGGATTCCAAGGTGATTAATGGAACATGATTCTGAAAATGTAAAAATCATCGCCTAGATACGTGTTAGAAGAGTGCAACATATTACAAGCTTTATAGAAATATGTATGAAATGATTCATGTTTTATACGTGTCTTCCTATATAAAAATATTTTTAGGTGTGTATATATTTATATGTGTGTATTTATTATGTCACTATGTACTTTTAGCGGTATCTGCAGGGATCAGTATACTTTCATAGTTTAGCATTGTTTGTTTAGAGAGCGCTGCCGAATACCCGCATTAACTCTGGTGTAAAATTTAAAAACTGTACATCGCGAAAAGTAATTCGCTTAATTTAAATTTTAGAGTATCGTACACAGCTTGCTAAGTATTCAATTTGAAATATAATATACTCGGGCCTTCTGAATTAAAAAATTCGACATGAACAATAGAGTGATGATGATGATCGAAAATCCCACGACTGTCTCTCCTTCGGCGTGTTTAGGTCACCGTAAAAACTTTAAATCGTTACTTCTTCAGTAACAACCCGCTACCTTCCGGTTAGGATGTTTATCTAAAGGCCGAGGGAAACAGACCTGACAGAAATATCTTGCGGATAGGATCTTTATCCAAAAACTAATAAAACCTTAACAGAAAACCAAAGGGAAATCACCGCTGTACTTTTACTAATATCAATACGGCACACGCAGAAGAAATAAATAGCATGCTGGAAACAACATGTCAATGAGTGTTGCAGTAATGCATGCTGACTCGAGTTTCCCTGTACCATTGATGGCATATCTGCAGGAGGGGACACGCGTGCGAATAACAATACAAAGGAAAGACGCGAGTATTTGACAAACAGCTACAAGTCGTTACATGAAATGCGTGTAGTCTCTTTTACAGACAGGTAAATTAGCAAACGTATTCAAAGAAATGAAACGACTGAACATGGAGATTTTAGGCCTTAAACAAGATGGCCTGGTGCTCCCTGAGTTCAGATGGAGTAAATATCGACTTCTTTGTCGGATTGAATAATAAAAAAACAAAAACTAAGTTGCAGTTACCAGAAGAAATAGCTCTAAATCTGTTGCGGATTTTGTACCACTGAATGATCGGGTTATATTATTAATCTCGGAAACAACTTACCTCAGAATTAATATAATGCAGGTGTTCGACGAACGATGGGTTGGATGAAGATTTGAAAGAATTCTATATAACACTATCCGAGCCGCATTACAAATTACAAAGAAAGGACAAAATTACAATAGTAATGGGAGATTATAACGCAAAGGTCGGAGAAGGAGCGGAAAATGATATTATTAGAAATTATAGGAAAGCGTAATGCAAGGGGTGATTCACAATTCTGTCTAGAAAACCGGCTCAAAGTAACAAACACCTTCCTTAAGTCTGACGACATTGAAAATGTTGTTCGTAATCAGATTGATTTTGTTACGGTTCGTAAAAGTCATTGGAAGTACGTGAAATCAGTAAAGACATATCCAGGAACGGATATTATAACTCGGAACACAATCCGTTAATAATGAAAATAAGAATATACAGAAATTTTGCCAAACTTAAACATGCTCAGAAAGGACGAATTGATATTTCGAAGTTGAAGAAGAAATCGTTTAAATATCAAATTGTGAATGTTTTGAATTCTAAATTGAAGGACAATCAGATGTAGAACATACATAGGATAATCTTCGAGATATTATCGTTGACGTCCAAGAAAATCATATAGGTGTCATAAACAATATATAGAAAAGCAGAAATTGATGAAAGACGAGATCATTAATATGACACGGACGAAAGAAGAAAAGCGAGGAATGGACCAATTGAATGTGGCAGAATAAACAAGATCATCAGAAAACTTTGTAGACAGGTTAAAAAAGAATCCGGAAAAACGAAATGCGATGAGATCTACTGAACTTACGCAAACATGTACAGGAAGTAGCTAATATATATACAGGAGGACTAGTACATACTCCTTGATAACAACGGGAGAATGCTGATCGGGCTGGAAGAAAAACTTAGAACATGGGAGACGTACATTGGCCAAAATGATAACTGAGCAATAGAACCGTATGATAGCTGTATGGGTCATTACTGGGTCATATATAACGAAAGAAGAATTTATATATGGCAATCAAACGGCAGACAAATGGTAAGACGGTTGGTCCAGATGAAATACATGCAGATGAGTGATCGAACTTTTAGCCGAAAACATAGAGTGACGTGGGCATACATATAGAATGGCCGAAATATTTAATAGAATTTACAGTACCGGAGAAATACCAGCCACATGGCTAAAATCAATCTTTATTGCGATCACAAAGAAAGCGAAATCCTTGAAATGTGATGACTACCGTACGATTAGTTTTGATGTCGCAACATTTAAAAATATTCCCGAGAACAATATACGTACGAGATTATTTAAACGATATGAGGAACAGTTAGGAAATACAGAAATGGCATGGACACGCGTGAAGCTCTATGTTCGTTTACTTATACAACGCTGTCCAGATGTAAATATTATTTTATACGTGTGTGCCATATACTATAAAGCGTTTGATTGCGTAAAAGACGAAAAATTAATGGGAATTTTAAAGTCTGTTCCTATAGATAGAAAATACGTACGCATAATAAGACGTCTCTATTGAAAACAAACATCTGGGATATAAATTGGAAACATCAGAGGATATGGAAATTAAAAAAGGAGTTCGACAGATCTGAGTATTGTCTCCTTTACTTTTTAATTGATACGCGCAGGAAATATTTAGAGAAACATTTAATGGAAATGACGCGAATATCCGAATAAATCGAATCACAATTAATAATATAAGATACGCGGACGGCTTCCTGATGATCGCTAACAGTCAGGAAGAACTACAAAGTAAAACATAGTACAGATTTAAATATCGACAGCTTCAAAAACAAAAGTAATTGTGTTCTCCAGGAAACCGGTACGATGTAAGATAAAATTAAATAGGACAAAATTTGAGTAGGTCAAAACTATTAAATATCACAGTAACTCTGCTTGATGATAGTTGCAAATCCGTATACAGCAATCAAGTGCAATGCTCATTAAAATGGAAAATCTACTCGCCAGAAGGGAATTAATTCCCGGATTACGTATTAGAATGCTAAAATGCTACGTCTTCTCAATCCATCTTTACGGAAATCAGAGTTGAGCGCTCGATGAAACGTTGCAAAAAGAATAAAGGTATTTATATTCGTATCGACGCATGCTAAAAATTTCGTTTTTTTTCTTTTATATTCTTCTAATCTAGAACCAACGTGTCTAACCCGTCATCTACCAGATGTAATGAATGCGAAAAAAAAAATAAAAAATAAATATTTTATTAGAAGTAGTCGGTCCAGCGATAGAACTCCCAAGTTATGAATGATGACAGCCCGAAAGCATTGTCTGAAGTCGGTAATACGTTTTCTCTTCAGCCTTCTAATCGCCGATTGAATTCGCAAACTTATTGCCAGCGGATTTTCGTGGGTTTTAATCGTGAGCAGCTCGTTGGATTACCCGTTTCACATATTGTATCTGAAGATCTTTATGCAATTAGTGACATACCATGAAGCGCCAACTATCCTTCGTTGTATCTCTGGTACCGCTGTATTTTTTGAATGTTGCTCTTAGAGGAACATCCCCATAGTTCGTTGTAGACAGATTGGTTTAAGTATTGTACAGTAAAAGTTAATTTTTAATATCTAATTGCGATCTGGGTTCTAATAACCGCTTTAATTTCGCTGTTTTGATATTTAATTCAGTCCGTTTTGCCGTTATACGTGGAGACTAAAAATTACTAACGAAAAAAGCTCTTAATAGAATGAAATTGAAGCGATCGGAATTAGTAAATTTGATGAAAGAAAATACAATATATTTGGGCCACATCACGAGAGGGCTTAAATAGTCCTATTACGGGAGGAAAGCTGTTAGGCGAAAGATTAAAAGGCGCTCGTGTTCAAATAGGACTGACACGGGGCTCAAAGTGTTGATATTTCTCATATTTCTATACGTTGCGGAAACTTGGACGTTACATCGCACTGGACACCGGACGCATCGGATCTCTCGAACTGTGGTGTTGAAGACGAATGTTACGCATTCTGTGGACGGCTAAGAGAATCAACGCATCTATATTATAAAGGAGGTCGCGAACCACTAACGGGAGTGCTTATCAGAATAGGACGGATGTTTTTTGGGGGCCACGTAGTTCGAGCAAACGGGTTGGAAAAGGTCGTCATCGAATGGCATTTAGATGGAACAAGATGTCGTGGCCATGCGCCTCTAAGATGGTCGGATGGGGTAATGAAAATTGTGGTGAACAGCTTCAGTGAATGCGTACACACAAGAGATAAATGTCGCGAACTAAATCATATTGACTGCATTTCCGCGTCACGATGTCCTTGCTAGGGACGATAGACATCCATGTACGTTTATCGTTTGTATCTTTAGGAATATTTGAGGTAAATAAAACTTGTATAAATAAATAAATGCTCGTCGTTTAAATAAATTTTATTATTTTTATATTATCGAGCCTATAATATTACGTATATCTATCTATCTATATATATATATATATAAAAATAAATAAACAATTATAAAAGTTTTACAATATTAGTTATAATTATCAATCGTGTAAATACTTTTCAATATGTTAAATATTTCTTCGACGATTTTGTCCTTTTTAAATATTCGGTGCGTACGTTTCTAATTTCGCGGTAAATATCCCTAAAGTGAAATTTCGTTCTTAACCGAGATATATGAAATTAAGCGAAGGAGCGCAGAATCTATCTGAGAGCCGTTCGAAAATTCTCGTTCTTTTAATTCTTATTAATCGAATATAGAGTTCGAGCTTATCAAATTTTTAATCGTCAGTAACGAACAATATATATTGAAGCAAAAAATAATTCGTCACCCATTCGCGCGGGTACCTTATTAAAATTGTCCTGTTTTTCAACTAATAACGACACGTTCTGTTCGATAATTTCTAAAACGATTCAGGCGAGAAAATTAAACGAATAAATAAATTGAACCTTTCGGTCCTACATTATAAAATATCCACATAAAATTCTAAATTTTATACGGGTGTTTGTTCGACAATACTGCATTCTGCGTGAACTGTAACTAATTTTCAATGTTTATATATATATATATATATATATATATATATATATATATATATATATATATATATATATATATATAATCTAAAAATTGAGACATTTCGCATCAATCGGAAAATAAAAAAAATGTTGTTAGCATTAAAATTTCATGTACCATATAATGGACATCGCGACTGAAAGGCTTATTATTAATAAGGCGTACGTATCGACAAAACGAAGAGAAAGATAAATTTATAAATCGTACGATACTACGAATGAGGGAAAAAAGGAAATGACGAATATTTGAATAAAGACTATACGTAACGTACGATAATAATTCGATTAAAGGGTGAAAGTTAATTAACGCATTCGGATAAAATTTGTTTTCCCTTAAATCATAACAGCGTCTGTTTTAATTTTACCAAATTGCTATTGGGATATTTTTCCAAGTCGATCTCCGGCGCTGATTCAGATTTCTTCGTCTGCGTATGCCACACTAATATCTGAAATATATATATAAAAAAAATATATATATATCGAGTTTAAAAAAAAAATAACGTTTATTTGACTTCTGATTTACCCATAGTTTAATAAAAATTGAATTAACAAAGAAAACGTCTTCAAAATTTGCCACTTTCGGAATACATACTGGATTTACATCGAAAACCGACTAGCGACGAAAAAATTCAATTTTTGAAACCGTGTTTCCCCGAATTTACTAAATCAAAAAACCTCGAAACAAAAAAAAAAAAAACCCAAAAAAACGTACAAAATGCGACTAAATATACTTTATTAAAAGCACCGGTAATTTAAGTACGATTTATTTTACATTTTATTTTTTAAAATAAATTATACTAATGCGCCGATATTCTACGATTGGTATCAAAACACCGATTATGGTATCGATGACGAATTGAACATTTTTTTATTTTTTAAATTAATTGCGAGGAAATTTTATAACGAAATTAGAGTGAAAATTATTATAATTAATTAGAAAAATTTTTAAATAATTTAAACGTAATTACTTTTTTTAGTCGATATTAAGCCGATTGCACCACGTTTCGATGTTGCCCAAAAACTCGTTATACATATTACTGTAAACGTTTGATTCACAACGCAAAAACTTCAGTGATCATGGAATTTCTTATGCATTACATTAAATGCGAATAATTGGAATTGTCGAGTAGTGTATTTTTCTTGTAGGTTAAAATTATTTTTATTGTAAAATCTTAAATGGTCCATAGTGGGGAATACAAATAGTACATGGTTCGCAGTTTCTACTGCGCCGCATTCACACTTGTCATCATTACTTAACTTAAGAAGAAATAAATAAGATCCAAATTTTTCATGCCCCGTTAATAATTGGGTAGTGTAGAAATCAGGAGTAATTTTAATATTGTGTCTATTTAATATATTGGGGATTAGGCTGTGGGTGTGTCGGCCAGTGTTATCTTGTTCCCATATTTTTTGCCAAATTTCTAAGTAGTGTCGTTTTATAGCTTTCAGGGTATAGATATATTGAGTTCTGGTTTCACTGCGAGAATTTAGGTTGAATTTTGAGATTATGGCGTTTGTTTCTTCTATTAACTGCTCATTAAGATATGGAAAGAAGTTTACATTTTTTTATGGTAAACGTGACTGCCCTTCTGAGCATAAGAAGATCGACAGGAACTACATTAGCAATAACTACAGATGAGCTGTGTGAAATTGTTTTATATCCCGTGCAAGCGTTTATTGGATATTTTCATTGCATACCAAAAAGTTTTTTCTTTACTGTTTTAACTTTTAGCCGGTTTAGTAGGCAGTATGCTACAGTGTTTTACAATTCTGTACTTGTAACTGAAGCCCCGTATATTTTGACAGGCTCGTAACATTTTGCAGTATTGAGTATCCATTTTCAATATTATGTTATCAAGATGGTATTTGAAAGTTAATTTGTTATCTATGATAATACCTAAGTATTTAAAGTATTCAACTACCTTAAGAATAGAGTTCTTGAATCTTACTTTAATGTTGTTTCTCTTCAATTTAAATGAATTTGTGAAAAGTGTGACAAAACTTTTTTCAATTGACAATTTTAGTTTGACACTATCTAACCAATTTCCTAATTTTATTAAGGTATCATTCGCTATATTTTCTAGTTCCACTTTTGAGCTTCCAGAAATTATAAAAATGAGATCATCTGCATATGCACAGAGTTTTACATTTTTATTGTAGCATAATTTCAAGGCTCCATTAAAAAGTATGTTCCAGAATAGTGGACCCAGAACACTACCCTGTGGACAGCCCATATTGGTTTCTTTTCCTGCGGACGCATTATGTAAAGAGATCTTCCTGTTACTTATGTAATGGTAGATGATATTCAATAATCTTTTATTTCCAACTAGTAATATCTCTAGAGAATTAAAAAAGAGCGGGGTACCAGCAATTGTCAAAGGCTCCTTTTATGTCCACCATTATAGTGATTACATTATTTTTACATTTGAGATTTTTTTGGATATTGTGTATTACACAGTTTACTGCATGTTCAGTTGACAGGCCTTGCGTAAACCCAAATACTGTCTAGAAAATTTGTTCGCTTAATTTGACCCACAAGTGTTTAGAAGACATATTGGGCGGTATGAATGAATATTGTTAGAATCTTTCCCCGGTTTTTGTATAAGAATCACACTAGCTTCACGCCAAGCTTTTGGGTAATAAGCTATTGAAAAAATTTTTTTGTACATGTTTTCAAAAATTATTGGATGGTGTTTGTGAATCAATTTTATTATTTTATTATTAATTTTATCAGGACCGGCAGCTTTATTATTTTTGAGATTTTTAATAATCATTGTTAGTTGTTCATTATTAATGAATGAGGGTTCTTCCATATTTTTTTGGCTAAAATCAGGCTTAAAATTATCGAATTTATTTCGCAATGAATTATGATAGCTATTGTCAGCGTCTGTGTTATCGCTAGGAAATAATGTGGAGAGACAGTATTTTAGATTGTCGTTTGTATTAGTTATTTGATCATTGTCTTCATTTTTAAAAAGGGGAATGTCATTGGTTTAGCTTACTGAAGGCGATTTTATAACTTAGACCCCATGGTTTTACATTATCTGTGCAAAAAGATTTTCATGACTTTAATTTAGCAGATTTTATTTTATAATTTAAAGTTTTTTTTTTTAACTTTTGTAAACCCGGATTTTTCTCATATTTGAATCCTTTGTTCTTTGGAAGATACAACGATATTTTTTTGTGAGTCGGCTATGATATTCGATTTCATCATTCCACCAGTAGTTTGTTTTAGATACAGGTATGTAAGTACTATTTGATTCAATTTGACATTCGGGGTTAAGTTAGAATTAGAATTAAAGGAAAAAATGAGAATAACGAAATACCCCGCTGGATTAGGTTAGATTCGGTTAGGTTTATTTCGGCTAGTTAGAAGTAGAATTAAAGGAAAACACGAGAATGGCAAATTACTCGGATGAAGTTATAAATCGAAATTTGCTGTAAGATCCAGTTTTGCAAAATGTTGTTTTCCTATAAAAATATTGTTTTCCGAAAAAAATCTTTTTTTTTTTTTACTCGTAGTTATTTTGTAGAAATATTGTTTTTGAAAAAGAAATATTTTTTTTTTAATCTTGCGAAATCTATATTCAGTGATTTTCTTATTCTGAGTAAGTACTTTATGCTATTACAACTCGAAGTAGCAAGAAAAAATGAGGATGGCACATTACTCGGATGAGTGTTAAATCGAAATTTACTGTAAGATCTAGTTTTTCAAAATTTTTTGTTTTCTTATAAAAATATTGCTTTCCGGGAAAATTATTTTTTTACTCCTGGTCATTTTTATCGAAATGTGATTTTTAAAAAAATTTTTTTTTTAAAGTTCGCGGAATCTAGAACTCTCCTCGCAATATTCAGTGATTTTCTTATTCTGAGTAAGTATTTCACGCTATTGCAATTCGAAGTAGCGAATCACTCTCTATTGGTTAGGATTTTAACAAAACAAAAACGAAATAAAAATTTACCGTATTTTCTCAAAATAACACGGTGTCGTGTACTTCAGGTATAGTCCGAAGAAAATCGGAAACAAACTAAACTGATAATATTCGATCAAAATTTCTCGATCATAAACCAACCAGCGGAAAGTCAACAGTGAGCCGAGCAGTGAGAAATTATAATAATAAATTTAAGTTCGACTATTGTAATTTTACATATTTTTCCAATACACAAGTACACCGAAGTATGAGGTGGAAACATAAATAATGCTCATTTATTTGTGTTCGCGCAGAAGAAGAAGAATTAGAAGAATATATCTATATCTATATATATATATCTATCTATATATATATATATATATATAGATATATATATATATAAGATAGATAGATAGATAGATGATAGATAGTTATATGTTATGTGTGTTTGTAATATGAGGCTTCGGAGTTTGGAATTCGTTAAAAATTTGCTGAAAATATATGAAAAGCGATAGTACGCATGAAATCGTAAAATAGTCATCACGCGGCTAGCGTTAACAGTATTATTATTTTCTTGTCAAAAGAGATTCTTCAGTTCAGTATACGGAGAACTATTTCATATTGCATTGTGGAAATAGAAACGCGCATAAAAATTCAACTACGAAAGTGACAAAAGTAATAACAACTACATAAACCAACAATATTTTGTTCAATAGGAACTCTCGAATGTACTGATTCTGAAGTTACTGACTGAATGATATATTTATTCAATTTTGCAAAACATCTTCATGTTAGAAGATTGCATACATCCTCACTGTTTTACATTTACCTTTTCTCAGCTGCTTGAATTATTTATATTCAACCACAATCAACATTCCGCAATTAAAAAAGGGGCGCAATCGGTATTGTTAGTACCGGCCAGAAGGTGACGACGTTCCGGGTGAATTCTGCTTTCAACTGGTTGATAAGGCAGCAAGATATACTTTTTACGTCACTCTCAGACATTCTAGTTATTTCCCCCTAATATACATTTCGTCCGTGCCGGTTTTTATGCTGACGATCTGGCGCTATTTTGCACATCATTCTCAGAACTGATCTGCAATAGGTTACAAAAAACGGCAAATACTATTTACAAATAAACGCTAGAGGCTAAAATTACAATATAGAGAAATCGCACGCTATACTGTTTACTAAAAGATTTTCTCCTTCTCCGCCTGATTAATGGCGTAAATGCATCTGTTGCGGCAGAAACAGGTTAACTATCTGTAGGAGTTAGTCTAGATTCTCGTCTTTCATTTAACGTGCGCATTACATAAATCGGTCGGTGATGCGAATAAAGTCGTTCGAATACTTGCACCAATTTTCAGTTACCGTTCTCATATTTCTTCAGCTAAAAAAAAGAAATTAATTTACACACTACCATTATAAGACTTAGGTTGTCCGGTCTGGTGTTCAGTGTCTGTCCAGTATTTACAAAAAAACCTGCAGGTAATCCAAAACCGATGTTGCAGAATATCATTAAACGCTGCTCGATAGACTAAGATACAGTGCATGCATTAAATATTCCTCATATTTATGATCGAAATTTATAAATTATCGAAGAAATTTTATGACAAATGTATCGTGACAATAACTTAATTCAGGTAATCGGGGATTACAATATGTTTGATCCCACATGCGTATTTTCAGATCCGTGTTACGATTATTTATTTTTTATTTATTTATATACAAATTAAACTAAATTTAATATGCTAATATATTTTTTTTTTTTTTTTTTTTTAATTTTTCCTATTGTTATTTTCCTACTGTTATTTTCTTTATTATTTCTTCAGTTTTGTAAAGTCATTTGGTTGTATTTAACTGCTAAGGTGTAACTTTAAGGATACTCGGCATATGTTTATATGTAAATTCTTCATGATTTATAGAATTTTGTGTTGAAATAAACATATTGATATATTGATCGATATACTGTTATGTAAATATAAATATTACGATTTATACGTATACGCTGATTCTTAAAATTCAGTAAAATGTCACTTAGAAATAAATTACAAGCGACATCTTTACGTTTTTAAATAATTTAAAAGTTACCCAAAACTGTTCATAGATGTCGCCCGTGCGACTTAGGGTTATTAAATCGTATAGAATATAGTTTTAATTCGAAATGGGGCAGTTTTAAATTTTAATGTCCGATCGCGTATTTTGATAGGACCGTTTATTATTTAATCTATCCGCCATAATTATAATGGAGCGTAGGCGATTATGCCAGTCAGATTTTACGTCGTCTCACATCTGCCTTTAATTGTTGCAACGAAGATGTATCGGTCCAATTTTTAATATTTTCCAGTCAACTTTCACGGACTTCTTTCTATGTGTCCTTGTATAATAATCTGCAAAAGTTTCGTAACCATCTTACGATATGACCAAGGTATGGCGCAGTTCTCCTTATAATGATACTCCATAGCCGTCGTATTAGCTTTCTTTGAAACATCTTTGTTGGACATCTTTGCCGTCCGAAGTATTTTCAGCATTATAAGTCGGAACCACATTTACCCGTAGACTCATATCGGCTCAACCGTTTGTAATGCGAACAATTACGTAACGGGAAAGACGCGAATTCGTCAATTTTTTCGGACATATCGTGAAAGAAGAATATCTAGAAAACCTATTACCGCTTTGTAAAGCACCCGGTGCAAGAAGAAGAGGCAGAGCGCGCCTACTCGCTGCATTGATGTCCGGAATCAATTTGGGTACGGTAGCGATAGTAGTATAGCTCGTAACCGGGAATCGATAGTAGGGTCAGAATTGACTGAATATCAAATGGACGGATGCAGTGCACGCGTATATAATCGATGAAAATCGACAATTAAAATATTTTACGTCCCGTTGGGGAAGGTTTTTTAATTAAAATATTGCCGAAATATTATTTATTTACTTTCAAAATATTACCGCGTACACAACAGCAACCCGTTAATTATACAGTGTACGCACTCGCGGAATAATTATAAAATAAAACTGAACCACACTGTGAACACGCTAATTATTATGAATAACGTTAACAAGTGGAAAAAATTAATCACAGAAATACCAATCTCTATTCCCACGTAACTAAGCTGTCCCTTGAGACACATACATAAACACGTATCGATTCACACATACAAAGAACAGCACCGAATACAGTATACAACATAATGCACAAGAAAATTGTTAAATGGCGACAAACAGGAGACTTTTTCGACCAACATGTGTTTCGCCACATAAAACGAACTTACTGAAAAGTAGGAACGGAAATATAGAGTTAAATTTTTTTTTTTTAACTTACACAGCGGTTTACATAATAAAACAGATGTATATGTAAGAGTAAGAACGATATATTGACAGAAAAAGGAACGTGTAGTGAGGTGATTATGTCGCAAGAGGAAAGGTAATGTGAACATTCGAGGAAAATGTGGTTCGCGTCTGCGATACAGCGGATATAGATGATGGATGTGAACAGAACGGAAAAGTAATGGAGGTGAATTTTTAAAAAAGTGTAACCGGTAGACGATTTTTTCAAATTTATTATATATAAATTTACTATCGAAATGAATGTTCAACTGTGGATGAATGTTTACTACATTATTGTACAGATGAAAAGTGGATAGAAGTGGATAATCTCTAGATTTATACGAGCATGTGGTGAAACAAGTTCGTAGCTAATATTTAAAAAAAAAAAAAAATACTAATTAATAAAGCTTTTGTTAATTTTCGTACAATTAAACCTGCTCCATCATTACTATTTTTTAACAGCGTGAAATGTGTATCAATTTTAAAAAGAAATATGCAATAAAAATGAGTTAAAATCACTAAATTTATATATATATATAATATATATATATATATATATATATATATATATATATATATAATTATTATTAATCTAAATTAACGTGCCGTGTGCAGCAAATAGGGATAGGGCCACAAGGGAGAGGAAGTTAAATCAATGAGTAGAGACGGGACTAAGAACATGATTAGGTCAGTAAGAAAGGAGTATTCATCATCTAAGAGAAGATATAATGAGGAGGGAAGGTTGAGAGACAATCTGAGTGGAGTACAAAAGACAGTCAATGAAGATATGGGATACGGAAAGCGTGTGCATATATATATATATATATATATATATATATATATATATATTTAAAACACAAAATCGATAATATTACGTATAATTATAAAATTTTACATACGAGGAAACATTATAAAAGGAAAGAAACTATATCAGAAAAAATCGGAAATAATAAAAGAACAAGATGAAAATGATCAAAATTCGACGAAGAATTAGTTCTAATATACGATTATTAAATTTAATATTATCCGTATAAAATATAGTCGAAATTTTTATCACGATCAGATATCGCCGTGATTTTGAATTTGTTAATCGCGAATTGAAGGTTTATATCATTTACTATTGTTTTAAGCTTATTTTAATAATCTCGTTACAATCAGCGGGGTGGGGGGACGATATGACAAGAAGACAATGTTCTACCGGAAATACGCGTTAAAACTAAGAGTGTACATCATCGCCGGTATTAACGTAGACCTGCATAAATATCATTTAACGTCGAGTGAATATTAGCATATGAAATATACCACAAAATCAGACCGAGGACCGATCGGTGCGGAACACTGAAATTATTATATATTCATATATAATACACACCTTGGTACAATCGTCAGCTTTCGGTTCTATTTCGCTGGGTTCGAACGGGGCCAAACTTTTTAAAAATCCGTCCTCTTCGTAACCCGGCACATAAGGCATTATCGCTTCTGATCGCTGTGTTCGGAAATAAAATGAAAATGATAAACAATTAAGAAGTAAAGTAGCGAATCAACGATATAATGTTTACTCGATTAAAATTAAGAAAGAAACGAAATATACAAAAATAGGAGCCATTAAAGGTGTTATAAGGTTATGCGTATAAATATATGTAAGTATTAATTTACGTCTTACACACGTAACTATATATTTATATATATATGTGTGTGTTCAAATATACATCATCATAGTTGTTGGGCTTGGTCCGAGTGATATTATAATTGATTTTAATTGTTCCGTGTAATTAATCGCCATCTATACCAGACCTGGGCGCATCTAACCATTTTCTGTAGTGAACTGACGCCAGTTATCATTTCGATTAGTCCACGTACCGCATTTGTGGTCTTCCTCTTCTACCTAATATTATTTCTAGATTGTTCCGTCGCGTGATACGACCGTGGATATACATTTTTTAACCATGTCTCGTAATCGAGCATCCGATTGACAAAAGTTTAACCTCCTCACTGTCTACGGCACTCTCAACATTCGCCGCCAGCAATACATTTCGGAAAGCATCGATTCTTCGAACGTTTGTCTCTTTCAAAGTCCAGCACTCAGATGCATATATACGGAGAACACTAAAGTTTTCATTAGGCGCATTTTGGTGGTCATCATCATGTCATTGCTTTTCCAGATCCTTCTTAATTGAGTAACTGCCACCTTCGCTGTTATTATTCGCCTCTTTTAAATTTATCTGTTGAGCCATCATTTTTTGTGATAAGTGATCAGTAAACAAATTTTGTCAACTACTCGGAGACCGCCTAACCTTTGTGGATTATCTGTTTTGCTTTTGCCATCGGCGATCATTAAGTTTTATCTCGATTAATTAATAAACCTGCTTCTTTGCTTACATTATGCAGTCTTTGAAGTAGATGGAACAGTTCTGTTTTTTTTTTCTTTATTGACGAAACAATTATCAGAATATCGTCAGCATATTGCAGGATACTAACTACATTCCCAGCGACTTTGACCCCACCTTCCCATCCTTTCATCGTTTTACTTAGCTGTATATGTTGAAAAGGATCGGACTTAATATACATTCTTGACGGATTCCTCTTTCTGACTTAAATTCATCTGTCAATCATCGAGCGAACATACAAATAAAATATGAAAATATATGCAATATACATATACATCCAGGGGTACTTTGTACCTCCTGGGATCCGGAGCTCTAACCGGAATCGGGCGCGTCCACAGGTGGTGAATAATGGAATGGCCAGTTGAATAAGCAGTCGCGAACCAAGAGCGGCTACTAGTGGAAAGCCTCTTGCAGGTGATTCCAGTAGTGACAGGATAATGAGGCACGAGGGTGTAGAGGGACAGCTTGGTGAACTGTCTAATTAAAACTCTACATAAACCTGTTAACTGTCTCATCCTTGGCGAGTCTAGGCCGCCATAAAAGTCTAAATAACTCTACCTCACCCGTAGAACCTGGAATTGGGCAGCAGCAATTTCAGTACCAAATTAAGGCATAAATGAAATGATCGTGGATTGGCTTAATTTTGGATTATCAGGAGGCGTAGATGAAGATCGTCAAATACGGCAACTGAACTGCGATGAGGAAGGCAAAGGAAAACCACCTCATTATAATTTCTCAGGATCTAATTTTTTTCCAATATATATGATGTGTTCCTCTGATGTAAAAATAAATTCCGGAGTAATACTCCACCGTTCATATCTCCGGGTGGGGAGTACCTCAGAAGGATATGTGGTTGAAAGAATGAAGACAAAAGAATTTCTAAAAATTGGAACATGGAGTGTGAGAACCCTAAATAAATGTGGAAAGCTGGAAAATTTAAAAATGGAAATAAAACGAATGGGAATCGATATTCTGGGTATTAGTGAAATAAGATGGTCCACTAACGGTGATTTCTGGTCTGATGAACATAGAATAATTCACACTGCAGCAAGGAACGGAATAGCAGGAGTGGGATTTGTAATGCAAAAACATATAGGTAAATTAGTAAAAACAATATGGATGTACAGTGAAAGAATAATATTGATTAGAATTAACACAAAACCTAAAGACACAGTTATTGTGCAAGTATACATGCCTACTTCGACAGAAGATGAAGTAGAGATTGAGAAAGTATATGAACAATTAGAAGAAGTTATAGAAAAAATTAAAGGCGATGAAAATCTAATTATGCTGGGAGATTGGAACGCGGTAGTAGGAGAGGAAACATCTAACAGTAAAGCAATGGGATATTATGGACTAGGTGATAGAAATAACAGAGGGGAAAGATTATTAGAATTCTGTGAAAAACATAAGCTGTTATTAACAAATACTTGCTTTGAACACCATAGAAGAAGTAGACTTGGAAAATGCCTGGTGATATTGGAAGATATCAATTAGATTATAAAATAGTTAAACAAAGATTTAAAAAACAGGTTAAAGTTTGCAGAGCTTATCCTGCAGCTGACATAGATTCTGATCACAATTTGGCAATGATGAAGTGTAAGTTGAAATGGAAAACATTGAGGAAAACAGGAACTGTGCAACTAAATCTGCATAAATTAAAAAATCCAACTATCGCTAGAGAATTTGAAGAACAATTGAATAAATCGTTGATACCAATAAGAAATGAAGATATTGAAGACAGCTGGACTGCCTTTAAAATGGAAATATTGAAAACCGCGGAAAATAAGCTTGGAAAAGATAGAAAAACCGCAAGGAAGCCCTGGATTTCTGAAGAAATAATACAAAAAAATTGATGAAAGACGGAAATACAAAAATAGTAAATCGCAAAGGGATAAAATAAAGTATAACGCGATAAGAAATGAAATAAACCGATTGTGTAAGCTAGCGAAAGAAGATTGGTTAAATAGAAAATGTTATTAGAAAAAGAAATTCAATGAAGGAAGAATTGATATGGGTTATAAATTATTAAAACAAAATATGTATAAATTCAGATATAAATCAACAACTATTAGAGATATAAACGGTCAGTTGTTAATAGAGGATCATGAAAAAGCTCGAAGGTGGAAAGAATATTTGGAAGAGTTATATAATTCAAATGAAGAACTTGAGCAGTTAAAATATAACAACGCGAGTCAAGATGAAGAAAATGAAATACTAAGAAGTACGATAAAGCTCTAAAAGAAATACGGAATAATAAGTCAACGGGTATTGATAATTTTACGATTGAGCTAATAAAAGCAGGAATACAGGCAAATAATTTTCTATACGAGCTGATAAGAAAGATATATAGGAATGAGACAATACCGATGGATTTTATAACAGGAAAAATAATTGCAATACCAAAAAGAATGAACTCAGATAAATGTGAAGATTTTAGAACATTAAACTTAATAAGTCATGCATCAAAGATATTGGTAAGAATATTGTATACAAGAATAGTAAATAAAGCAGAAATTGTATTAGGAGATTCTCAGTTCGGATTTAGGAGACGTGTAGGTACTCGCGAAGCAATTCTGGCACTAAGACTGTTAACCGAACAAAGATTTCGAATCGGAAATTCACTTTATATTGCATTCATAGATATACAAAAAGCCTTTGATAATGTCAATTGGAACACATTGTTTACAATATTACAAAAAACGGAAATAAACAAGAAGGATATTAAATTAATATATAAATGTGAACAAAGAAGTTAAAATATTGAAAGGAGTTAGACAGTGCTTTATCACCGATATTATTCAACCTGTATATAGAAGAAATAATGAAAGAAATTAAAGAAAAAACAAAGAAAAATTGTGTAAAAATACAAGGTGAAATAATTTGCACATTACAATTTGCTGATGATATAGCTGTTCTGGCAGAAAATCGAAATCAATTGAAGGAAACATTAAAAGTAATGGAAGATGTATTTAAGAAATATGGAATGCAAATAAATAAAAATAAAACAAAAATTATGATATGCGAAAAAAATAACATTCGAAAGAAAATAAGTGCAGATATTGACGGTGTTAAAATACAAGAAGTGAATGAATTTCATTACTTTGGTAGTAAAATCACCAGAGATGGGTTAGCAAGGACATTAGAAAACGGATCAATCAAGCAAAGCAAGTTTTTTACGATCGGAAAAATATTTTAACCAACAAAGCTATAAGTACAAATTTGAGGAAAAAATTTTTATCCTTATTTGTTTGGAATGCACCGTTGTACGGATGTGAAACATGGATGATTGGAAAGGCGGAGAAAAAAAACATAGAAGCCTTCGAAATATGGTGCTATAGGAGAATGCTGAAAATAAGATGGACCGATAAATTAACAAATGAAGAGGTGTTAGGAAAAATTGGCGATGGAAGAACATTATTGAAAAAAATAATAAAACGAAGAACTAATATGATCGGTCACATTTTAAGACATGAAAGCTTATTAAAGATAATTATAGAAGGACAGATGAATGGGAAACGCGGAAAGGGCAGACCAAGAAATCAATATACACAGCAACTAATAGAAGACACTGGTAGCACAGGATATACGGATATGAAGAGGAAAACAGAAAGAAATTAGCAAACCAGTCTTGGGACTGATGACTACATGATGATGATGATGATATATATATATATGTGTAAAATGTAAAAATACTAAATTCGAATACAAAATTTGAGAAAAATCAGCAAAATAGATTTTGTTGTTTACCCACACTCACTATCGGATTATTTTATAAATATTATTTTTCACCCGTTCGTTCGTATGAAGGTAAATGAAGTATACTTAAATGTGTATTGAGAGTCCCCGATATCCACTGGAGCCTGATATTTTCGATGTTATGTACATCGTGTCTATTAAAGTTATTTTTATCCGAAGATAAGATTTTGCGATTATCTAAATGATGTATTCATTGTGCACCGTTCCCGTCGTGATAGGACCAATTCCCGGGGATTCTATGCTCAGATCATGTACTAGGTCTGCATTCATGTCTTTACTCTTTGTCCATCTTCCCACCTTTCCTTCCAGTTTGTCAATGTGTTCTTCGTATTGCCGTTTTCCCGCGTGGCTGTTTAGATTTCAGTTCTCTTATCGGTTTGTAGCCTTTATGTACATGCATTAAGCAGTAAAATTTTCTCAATTTGAATAACCTTAATTTTGGAGGAGCAACGTGAGCAAGAACAGGAATCCATTCCTTATTCGTCGATCTTAGTGCGTCACATTGTGTTTTCCAACTGGACATCTATTATCGTTTCATGACAGCAACCTTCCCGTCGTGCTCCTGAGTGCAGTCGTGCTGTTATAACGTATTTTGCGGAAAAGTGACCGTAACGAATGCTGCCAAAAGAAGTTAGACGGAGAAATTTCTTCGCAAAGCTATAGGACTATTTTTATTTTTTTTATATATAGATATGTATATTTCTTTTATTTACAGACGCTCGATTACTAAGATCATTTGCGTCTAAGGGTAGGGTTATATGGCATTAATTAATCCGGTTTCTGCGAGAAATTGTAATAATATATCTATTTTTTGAGGGTCATACTGTAGTATTTCTCCTAGTGAATTGGTTGATATATTGTAAAGGATTCGATGGTTTGCATATTTTGTACATTCCAGTAATATGTGGTGTATTGTTATTGGAGTAATGTTGGGCATTTTGGAGCAGGTGTATTGTTCAGTAGGTATTGTGATGTAAGTAGGGTGTGTGGCCTATTCTTAATCTAGTTATAGCTACTTCGTTGCGGCCTTTTATTTTATTCTGCGGTTTTCAAGTGTCCTAAAATTGGTTTGATTTGAAAAAGATGCGTGTGAGCGCACTGGGTCTATTCCTGATATAAAGCGTTGACTTTTTGTGTTATGATTGAGTAGAGATCATTTGTGAGTGCAGATGTTATAATTTTTGTGTTTTTTGATTTTTTCATTTCTGTAATTTTTGTCAATTTTATATGTAAATTAGTATTTTTAGACATGTTTGACATGTCGTATATATTTTTATTTTTTCACTCGATAATGGCTCAATGATAGAATTTTTATTATTTTACGAAAAGAAAGAGTTTGTCGATTTTAACTCCTTCTTGTTGGTTATTTATAAAAATGGGCCGTTTACGATAAATTACCGGAAAGAGTAAAAACCTAAATGAACGAGTTGAGAAGTGAACGAGATTGAAAAAAATAGAACAGGAAATTTAGGTTGACAAAAATTAAGATAGGTGATTCTATTACAAAATATACTTTAACAGTCTCAAAAGGTGTAATGTCGTCAGAAACGTACAGACTTTCCGGCGATTAAGTTCATCCGGGTTTGATATAGGTTTATATACATATATATCGCAGAGACTGAACCCTTTTATTTGAAATTGGATTAAGTCGCTTTCACAAAAATTCCATCACACCCTTCAGACTAATACTTTTAAATCCACACCCACTCGCAATACATATATATATATATTCGTGTAAGTGTGTAATTTTTACATTTTATAAAATGAATTTCCGACGACACCGGAATAAATTACGGTAAGACCGTCCCGAGGTAATCGAATTTACCTCACTTCAGGTTCTCTGTTTGATATCGTTTGAAGAAACTCTTTTTTGCTCGTGCGTTTCTTTTTTTAAACTTTTTATTATGTTTTTTTTTTTTTTTTCTAATCGAATTTGTAAGGGGGTGAATACCGAAGTCTTGAAAATGGATACGTTCACAGAAATTAATGGAAGTGACAGTTCGGTTAGGATGCCCTAGAGTAGTGGATAAAATACGTAGATATTAGTCTCGGCATGTACTGTAGTTGTCATTAGAAAACAAGCTATAAGATATCCCGTTCGAATGTTGTGCAAAAGATACACACATAAATAAGATCAAACGATTTCATAATAAGTCCATAAGACTGTTCGCCTCGTCACCCTGGTACGTATCTAGCCACACTTTGTATACTTGAATATTCCATGCTATATAAGTCGTTTGGAGACTCGTAAAAACTCATTAGCAATTAATCTACTCGATACTAGTCTCGATGTTCGTCGGCTAAAACGTACTCGATTGTTTGATCTTGCCTAGGTTTACTATAATAGTCCAATTGCTATATGACCTTCTGGCAAGTGATAATTTTAATATTTATATATATATATATATATATATGTATATATATTTTTTAAAGTTATAAATAATTGTTTTTTCGCATAGTTATTTTTTCTAATATCGTTCGTCTAAATTAAGTCATTTTTTATTTTTATAAAACTTCTATATAATGCGAAAGTTATATTATTTTTTTAATATTTTATTAGCTTTTCTTTTATACTTTTGACTGGTACGGAATGTATGTTAAACGTGTAAAAACAAAATAAACTATTTAAAGTCAATAAACGACAAAGAATTATTTAACAAACTGTATAATAATAATAACCGAATTAATTATAAGAAGGGCATATATATATATATATATATATATATATATATATATAAAAGTGTAGCGTTGTCCAACGTACTTTACGCAAGTGTTATTATATACATAGTTATGTTAAAAATTAAAATATTTCAGAACATATTAAAAAGTTAACTCTATTGCGATAAAAATGATTAAATCTTACCGAACTATTATATGACAGGTATATTGGCAGGCATTAAACCGTTAAATTATGAAATACAAAAACACATTAGCATTTTTTTAATTAAAAACAAAATATACATATCACGAATTTAACGATATACGTTATCTCTACAAACTTATTTCATACACGAAGGAAAACTATTAAAGCTTAAACAGTTTGCTCTTGTGTTAGGTATTATAAGAATAAATTTCAAACACGACGGAATGAATATAACAGCTAAAAATTATTTCCTAAATATTGAAAAAAGAGTAACAGATCATTCGTACCAATTTTTTTTTTTTTTAACGTACAATTCATTACTTACGGCCTATTTAAAGAGAGATTACTCGTATAAATATAAAATTGCATACTCTGAAAATTGCGTGACGTGTTACTTAAGCATGTAATGATAGTAACACTGATTTCAGCGATATTAGCATCGATCAACTGTGATAACCAAACTATTTATAATTTTTAACGAAATAAATCACCGTAAAAAATATGTAACACCTATCCTAAACATATTTAAATATAATTGCACCTTGTTTTAAATTATATAATCTGAACCAATTTAAAATTTATGTTTAGAAAAATTGTTATTCAAATATTGTAAAACAGTTCAGTTTCATAAATTCCATAAACTTAATTGGACGGGTTCTGAACAATCTGTTATTTTTACTGTATTTGTATTTCACTTACACGATATATTTACACCGTCGTTTTTATGGGGTGGTAATAAAAAAATAAAAAATAAAAAAAGAAACGACAAAAAAAAAGTTAAAAATCAGTAAAATTTATTCTTTATGAAAAATCGACAAAGCTTTACCGCTGTTAGGCCATTATCGAGTGTTTCAAATAAAAATATAAAATAAAGAATTATTTATTTCGATACTTTTTGCAATGCCGGGGGAAAAAATAGAGCTGAAACCACATATTTGATGGCCAATTCTTGAAGTAATCTTTTATACGCACTATTTTTAACTAAACGATAAGATATTTTTTTATCGCGATACAAAAAAATCATACTACAATTATCCGTTATATCGCGAGAAATTATATTTTTTGACGTTTTTTAAATTTTCCGGATATTAGATGATTTATTGATTATTAAATTTAGTGACGTAATTTTTTTATTTCGTCGTAAAATACTTTTACAAATTACGGGCTCGATGTACTATTTTTTTTTTTTTTTTTTTTTTAATATTCCCGATTATTTATTTATTTAAAATTATTTATTTATTTAATTGGCTATTGTACGATTTTGTTAGTTTTCATATTGCGGTAAATATAACGTTGATCTATTGGAGAGTAGTGATTTTATGAATTAACAAAACGAAATAAAATCAAAGTTAATCACTAAAAAATTTTTTTTATTATATATATATATATATTTTTTCCCCTAATAAATAAAGATACAAACTTAACCTACCAAGTTAAATGAGCATCAACTTTTACAAACTGTAGCTTAATCTAACAAAACCTAACTTTATTAGTGAAGCCTATGTGTTTAAAGTCATTTTTATTATTATATAAGCGAAGCTTTTCGACTATAAAGTCATTTTCAAGTTATTACCAAAAACGTTGCCTATTTCTTTTCCGATGTATTCATTAAATCTGTTGGTTTTAATTTTCTGAAATTTATCATTATCGATAAATGCTTGCATTTTTTCTAAATAATCCTTTTTTCTTTATTACTACTACTATAGTATTAGATCAGCTTTTAAGTTTTTATAATGTGGAATGTAGTGATTTTTGGAGCATATTTTCACAATCATCGTCGCATATTTTTAAGTAATTATATTTAATTTATATTTTTAAAATTATGATGTTTTAAAAAGTTTCACTTGATAATGGCGTAAATGCCGAAAAGCTTTGTGTTTTCTTTAAGAAAATAAATATTAGTGATTTAACTAATTTTCAATATTGATTTTTTATCAGCTTTGCTAAGCATTAAATTATTGCGCTTCAGATTTAAGGCTTGATTTGTATATTTTTGTTGATTTTTCTTATTACTATTTTGTTTCATTTGTATTAAAATATCGCTAACTTCTATAAATTATTTTGTACATTCGGCTTAACCTTTTGAATCATATTTTTACAATCTACTGCCATTTTTTCCATTTATGCTTGTTATATTGACGCTAATTTTCGTCTATATATTTTAAGCCTTTATATTAAGAATATTTAAATCGTCTACTATTAAACTTATACCGGATAAATTAATCACTCTCGGTCATTGAACTTACGAAACTGATGTATGTTCTTAGGGCGTTGTTTATCAATTAAATTCTCGAGTTTCTTGTTAACTATATATCACACTGTGTTATTTTGTTTTCTGTTGAATATAGTTGTTTGCTAAATTTGACGTTGCTACATTTATTACTTCATCTTCCGTATAATAACATATAATATCTTCTATTAAACTGTCTTATAAATTAAGAATTTTATGTAAGTTACTTATTTCAGCTTTAATCCAACATAATTCTGCTTTACGTTTCATGGAATTTTATTCTTATTTTTAATAATAACTTTAGCATAATTTGGCACGATATTATAACTCAAACATTTGTAGTTAAACCAAATCTTCGTTCTCGTTTTTTTTTTTTTTTAATTTTAACGCATAATTTTAAATATTTAAATATGTTATTAATGTCATAATTCGTTACATTATATTTATTAACTAAAATATCATAAATCTCCCGACCTGATTCAGGTTCCATTACTGTATTGGAGTGATTTTATGAATTAACAAAACAAAATAAAATCGAAGTTAATCACTAAAAATTTTTTTTATTATATAAGCGAAGCTTTTCGACTATAAAGTTATTTTCAAGCTATTACCAAAAACGTTACCTTTTTTTGGTAATAGCTTGAAAATGACTTTATAGTCGAAAAGCTTCGATTATATAATAAAAAATTTTTTTGGTGATTTACTTCGATTTTATTGCGTTTTGTTAAAATCTATAGATTAAACTTATATTTACTCCGATGATGTGCAGCGCGATGTATACGACAAAACGAATTGGATGATACTAGACAATTTTCTACGTTCGTTTTGGAATTATATATATGTACTTAAACACGTATACACACACACACACACACACACACACATTTATATATATAAACGAATTTTTATCGGGGTAAAATTATAAACTAATTTCGACTGGCATAATTGATTATAGTACTTTCGGTGTATATAGTCTATAAATTTATTCGTTTCTACAAGAAATCTTTTAATTAAAATCCGCAATTCGAATTTATAGTCACACTTACGACTAGATAATTATAATTCTTAACCGACAACGTCCATGTAGCGTCAGGCAGATATGCAGCGGAGTACCCTGGCTTAGACTTTTGAGAACATTACGTCTAACGCAACTTTTTTACAATTTAACGTTATACTTGACGAATTAATATATATATATATATATATATATATATATATATATATATATATATATATATAAATATATACGTACATTCATCCAATTGTGTGCACGATTTAGAGCGTCGTGGCCCAATATAGGTCTTTTAAGAAAGTTTTCTCCATATATTTCAATTCTTGGTCTGGCGCATAATTTCTCTGGCTGCCCGGATATATCTTCCTAATTCGATCGATAAAGCCTACTGGTGGTCAGCCTACACGCCTTGTACATTTCCCTGAATTGCCGACTTTTCAATTAGCTCGAATATTACATGTCCGAAAGAAAATGTCGACGTTCTTTTATAAATTATCGGAATTATTCTTGGGTGCGGTTGGATGTTTAAAGAATTGAGTCATTCGTTCTAAGATTGCTCCGCGGAATTCTCAACATTATTCTGTACGCTGTTATTTCCATTAACTCCGGTATTCTTTGAGATGGCTTTTTTTAAATACACGATTTGCAGAGCTATACAGAGCGATGTGAAATACTATCGTTTTCATCGGGTCATAACTTCGCTCGATTTAAAAAAAGAGAAAGAAAAAAGAAGAAAAATTTACCTGGCGCAAAAATTTTACATTAACCGCAAATCCGGCCATATCGACGGGGAATTTCCTTCCTGCAAACCAACCGTCGTAAAACGAGACGACCTTACCATTTTGAACGACCGGCGTACTCAATTGAGTAGACGAACAAAGTCCGACCGGCCACATGGCGACTTTTTCGGTGTAACGCATCTGAAAATTTTTTTATTCGAATTTCGAAAAATATTATTCAATAAAAACGACCTTAATAATAATTTGATTTTAATTTCAATTTCGACTTAAATCAATGTTACATACATATTGCAACATGCATGTAATAAACGATCGATACCTGCACCGCCGTAGAAACGGACAGAAATTCATAACCACTTCGTTAATGTGAATATTACAACCTTAATTTGAAAGAAATACTTTAAATTATTCGATCGGTAATAAAGTTTTAAGTAGTAAATAATATAAATAATAGGAATAATTAAATGTATAAACAAATAATGTGACAAACGAATTTATTCTCAGCTCGTGTACATATATATATATATATATATCCCCCCAGGGGTACTTTGTACCTTCTGGGAACCGGAGCTCTAACCGGTGTGGGGCGTGTCCACAGGTGGCGGATAGTGGAACGGCCGACAGATATGTAGATTAGCTGCGCATAAGGCATTAGTCAAATAAGCAGTCCCGGACCAAGAGCGGTTACTGGTGGAAAGCCTCGGGCAGGTGATTCCAGTAGTGACAGAGTAAGAGACACGAGGATGCAGATGGGCAGCTTGAGGACCTGCTTACTAAAAGTCTGCAAAAATCCTATGACTGTCTCTCCCTCGGCGGGTTAAGGTCGCCGTAAAAACCTTAAATAAATGTTACTCCTCCAGTAACAAACCGTTGCCTTGCGGTTAGGATTTTCATGCAAAGGCTTAGTACAGGGAAGCAGCTGTTACCGATACCTTCTTGGAGCGGACGACAAATGATGTCGGTAAGGTTCAAGTTAGGACAATCGTACGGCGAAAATCACATATTGATTTAATCGATTACGGTACTGCGATGAGGAAATCAACGGAAAACTACCTCATTAATTATTTCCTAGATAACCATTATGTTCACGAATTACTCAGAATCAGATTTGTTACGCGATCCGACTTACAATCGACGTCCAGGTTACAACGGGACCTTGGATGTAAATATGCGACCGTGTCACGCGACCCGAGTGACGATCGACGCTGCAAGGTCATGACTCAGACTTGCAGTGTGAAATATGCGACTGAACCTAAAAGAATCAAGAAGGATAAAAAGATTTTAAACATTGTGGAATATAAGACGGTTAAACCAGGTAGGGAAACTAGCTATAGTAGAAAGAGAACGTGAAACACTATCAGCATAACTGGTTTAAGCGAAACTAATTGGCAAGGAGACGGCCACTTTCTAACATCTTCAGGTAATAAAGTTTATTACGCAGGCGAAACAGATCACAAAAAGGGTGGTGGCTTTCTTAATTAAATAACTGAGTAATTATGTAGTGGCATTTGAAGCAATAAATGATAGAATGATTTATTTAAAACTGTTGACTAAACCGATGCCTTTACACCTACTACAAATATATGCACCGACTGCATCAGCTCATGACGATGAAATTGATTTGTTTTATGAAAATTTACAAAATATTATAAATAGAATCAGTAAAAGGGAACCTATGTTAATTTTAGGCGATTTTAACACCAAAATCGGTGACACTGATAAAGAGAACAGTTTGCGTTAATAGGTAAATTTTGGAATAGGAAAAAGAAATGAAAGGGGTAACCGATTATTAGAATTCTGTATTACAAATAGCCTATATATAACAAATACTGGCTTTAAAAAACATCCACGTCGATTATATACATGGAAATCGCCATCTGGAAATTCGAAGAACCAGATAGATGAGATCAAGATGAAAATCATCATTATTGGATGCTACAACATATCCTAGTGCTGAATGTTATTTGGCTGAAACTGACCTCAGCGATTGAACGGGCAAAAAAAAGATGGATCAAATCCGATGAGTATGCGGAAAAGGAAAACCTGGATAACTGATGACACAATAAAATTAATTGAAAGACGTAGGAACACAAAAATCCATGATAATGATGTGGAGTATAGGCAATTATGCAGAGATATCCAACGTGCATGCAGAAAGGATAAGAATAGATACTATGAGATCTATGTAATACAAGCTCACAAGGAAACGAATGAAACTAAAGGTATGTTTAAAAAAATACGCGTAGTTACTAGAGAATTTAAAGTCAAACCATGGGGTATTGTAAACAACAGCGAGTCGGTAATAACCGACATACGTGAAGTAACGGAATATTGGCGTGATTACTGTCAAAAATTGTATACAGATATAAATACAAAATACAAATAGCAATTCAACGCAAATAAAGGACAATACATTTTAAACAAGAACCTATGCCTTTACGCGATGAAGTAAAACAAGCGATTGTCAAGCTAAAAAATGGAAAATCTGAAGGCGAAGACAAAATTCCTGCCGAAATAATTAAAATATTATCCGGAGTTACTTTTGATTTCCTATATAAATTATGCTGTAAAATATGGAATACATGTGAATGGCCGCGTCAGTGGACCGCGCCAATTTTAATACCGATACATAAAAAAAAGGTCTACAAAAAGTTGCGATAACTATCGTACAATCGCCCTCATTTCACACACTTCTAAGATACTATTACACGTAATAAATGAGCGTTTAAAGTCTTATCTTAATTGGCAAATTCCTGACGAACAAGCAGGTTTTGTCGCAGGAAAAAGCACGCGGAATCAGATTTTGAAAATGAAACAAATTATAGAAAAAGCCAGAGAATACTACGTGCCTGTATATATAACATTTATAGACTATAAAAAGGCTTTTGACAGCGTGATATGGGACAAGCTATGGATAATTTTGTCCGAAACGGGTGTTTCTAATCATCTTATAATGCTAGTGAAATCACTTTACGAAAACAATTATAATACAGTAACGAGCAGATAATTATTTCTCTAAACCTTTCAAAATATCAAAAAATGTTAGACAATGATATATCCTATCGCCACTTTTATATAACATATACAATATATAATGCGACGTACTCTTGCCGCAGAGGAAGGAGGTATTTCAATTGGTGGAGCAAAAATTAATAATTTGAGATATGCCGATGACACGGCAATTTTTGCATCATCTATGGAAGAATTAAGTACAACTTTAAATAAACTGACGACAGTAAGCCATGAATTCGGACTGCGTATAAACAAAAATAAAACAAAAATTATGATAGTGGATCATAATAGAGAAAACATAATACTTCACAACAATTACACGGATATGAAGTCGTCAACGAATTTGAATATCTAGGTTTCCGGATCAACAATAAAGGAGGCTCAAGCAAAGAAATAAGGAGACGATCTGCGATAAGTCTAAATGGTATGAATAAGTTGCAACGTATCTGGCGGGATGGAAATATCAATTATTCTACAAAAATACAACTTGTTCGTTCTCCATCTTTACCTGTTCCGAAATATGGGTAATAAACTCCACGGATCAGCAATATATCGTTGCATTTGAAATGAAATGCTGGCGCATAATGCTGGGTATAAAATGGCACGATAAACAAACGAACGTATCGATCATTAAGCGTCTTAATATAGATAAACGATTGTCACAAGACATACGCGATAAAATGCGCAAATTTTTCGGTCATATAATGCATGCACGATCCTTAGACAGGACAGTCACACTAGGAAGAATGAACGGACATAGAAGAAAAGGTCGGCCAATGATCCGATGGACGAAACAAATATGTCGACGTGTTAAACTGTCAATACCAGATTTGTTGGTACACTCGGCAGATGATCGACAACTGTGGAGGAATTTGATTGCTACATAATGGTCACGACGGTCAATTATGGTCAATATACGACTGTATATATATATATATATATATATATATATATACATGTATTTTTTTTTTATAGTACATTTTGGCCATCTATGGACAACGAACAAGCTATTAGCACGATGTTAGTCTTAAGTAAATTCTGTTCTTTCTTCACGTTTCTTTGTCCAGTATTTTTTCATCCGTTTCGAATGAGTCTTTTTTCTTTCTTCCGTCCATGTTCGCGCCGTCTTATTTATCGCCTTCTCGTGGCATCCTGTTTTTTCTTTTCGTTTTTTCGTTAACCAATATTCTTTCATCGTTTTCGAATGTGTCTTCTTCCTTTCTTCTGTCCACGTTCGCCCTGTCTTTTTAGTTGCAGGCTCGTGGAATCAATGATTATGTCTAAACTTGTTTCTATCTTTGATTTATTCATCAGATATTGCCATATATTCCACATACCTTTTGAGACTTGTACCATCCATGGCATTCTACTTATCGGATTGTTGTCAAAAAAGTCAAACACCTTTTTGGTAAAACTTGTCCATTCTTTTTATGTGCCCATAAATTTTTAATTTCAACAATTTAATAATAAACCATAATAATCGCCGTTGTATGTGACGTCACACTAATCTGGATACGTATTATTAGAGACGGTGTGTTAGTGGCGTTGCATCCTTCAAAAATTCTCGCCCGAAGTCTGCTCTTATTACATGGTCGAAGTACATTAGTATTATTCTAATTACTACGAAGGATAATCGATCTTTTTTTCGTTGCGTTAACTTCTTGTAATATCGGGTAGTTCGTTTTTTTGTCCGTCCACCGAATTCGTAATATTCGCCTGCAACAATGTTCCTACAAGATGATGGCCAGACACTATAAGGATAGCGATATTATGAGGAAATTTTACAGAATGCATCCGGATGGCTCACAACACAGATTTTCGTGGCGACATCTCGTATAGCGGACGGATTTTTCATAATCGCGATATTTCCACGAGAGATTTACGATTCGCAGATTTATTTTAATTACTTACCTCGTTAAACAGTTCCAAATCGTACGTATTGTCATCATCGGCGAAATACATTACACCGTCTTCTGCGTTAGCGCGAATCCATTTAATTCCCTCGTTACGGTTCGAGACACCTTTAGGCTTAGGACCGTTTTTGCGTCTGTAAACTTCCGGCATTGGAGCTGCGAAAGAATAACGTTAATTGCAATGCAGTCGACGAAAACTAACAAATAAAATAAATAATTAAATAAACATCGAAAAAGGATGTTAACGGTATACATACAAAAAAAAAAAGACTAAAAAGCATTTTGGTTATTAAGCCATCATCGAGTGAACACGAATGAAATATAGTAAAACGCGTAATCGATAATAATAATAATCGAAATTGCGAAATTTTACTTACGGAATTAAACGTTATAAAAAAAAAAAGATAAACTACGCAAATATCTGAAAGGCATACAGCAAAGCTCGATTGGTTGCCTACTCGAGATATTCGAGGCACTAATTTCCGTAACTTTCTAACTTATATCGGGGAAAACTCTTAAAAACTTTGACGACAATCTTCTCATCACCTGTTCAACTTTGTGAGTATGATATGGTTGAACGCCCCTATTTGAAAATACTAAAACTTTCTTATGACACTTTATATTCTATCTGAAATTGTTCGCGAATTATCGCGAAAGAACCGATAGTTGAATAGAAATTTTCATGTTCCAGTTGAAATTTTGTATGCGGTTTTTTTTGCACTTTTACGATAGATTTACGATATAAAATCATATCGGCCAAGACGAAATCGTTTATAAATAAATTCGCAAATTTGCCTAATTCATCAGTTTTCAAAAATTCCTAGCTGGATAGCTGTTGCATTTATTAACAGCTCGTAGATTTAAAATCTAATTACAAACGCGTGTTATAGCATACAAAAAGCGGATATTCAGATATTCCATTCCACCGCCGAGGCTGCTCTCGATGATAATAATCCTATTGCGACAAAAATGTCATTTTGTTCAGATGAACGATCGAATTCGTGTATAATAATTTTTTTAACTATTCTAAATAGTCGGTAATGAACCAATCGATCTTTCGTAATGTGTCGAGATGCTATTTAAACTTTTGCGTTGAAATATTTTTTGTTGCAGTTTTTTTTTTCACTTTATACAATTTATGTAGAAACAAACGTGTGAATGAAGATGTAATCTTTTAAAAGTACATTCAGTGCTATGGAATTTTCAATTTGTTCCGAGTTCCATGTGCTATTATTTTAACCATATTCGCCGGATCTGGAAACTATTACGTAATATCGTTCGGTTTAATCTCCGACAAACGTGTTACCATTATTTTACTACTTATCTATGTATCTATCGTACGGCTATTTCGTTCAAATTCTCTCCGCACAAATGGTGCATGTGCGACTGTTTCACATTAGGATCATCGCCACATCGAGTTAAGCATAAGAGGATAGTGCGTTTCTTTTCTTTGTGAAATTGGTACAATATCGTGGAGTGTGAGTTTATTCAAATAACCGTATTTTCATTGCGCGTAATTATACAGGTCGGGTTTAATATATTGAATTAAAATTTATGTTCTGCGATGTTGCATTTTATATCGTCTTGAAGTTTCACTCACCATCTTGGTTTGTTTTTTACCGTAATTCAGTATACTTTAATTATTTCTTTAAGTTCCGGTATGAGAGAGTTTAAACTACTCGGTACCGATATACTTAATCTTAATTTATGTATAATATAATTCTTCGATTTATTATATGTACAAACATAAGTTCTACTTCTTGTAATAATAACACTTTAGCGCTTTGTTGCACCGTGTTTTAAACCGTCTTAAAACCCTTTTCAGCGTGAGTAGACGATGTATCATAGAAATAATCTCACGCGACGTGCCTGTAGTTAAATATATACTTAATCTTAATTTATGTATAATATAATTCTTCGATTTATTATATGTACAAAACATAAGTTCTACTTCTTGTAATAATAACACTTTAGCGCTTTGTTGCACCGTGTTTTAAACCGTCTTAAAACCCTTTTCAGCGTGAGTAGACGATGTATCATAGAAATAATCTCACGCGACGTGCCTGTAGTTAAATATATACTTAATCTTAATTTATGTATAATATAATTCTTCGATTTATTATATGTACAAACATAAGTTCTACTTCTTGTAATAATAACACTTTAGCGCTTTGTTGCACCGTGTTTTAAACCGTCTTAAAACCCTTTTCAGCGTGAGTAGACGATGTATCATAGAAATAATCTCACGCGACGTGCCTGTAGTTAAATATATACTTAATCTTAATTTATGTATAATATAATTCTTCGATTTATTATATGTACAAAACATAAGTTCTACTTCTTGTAATAATAACACTTTAGCGCTTTGTTGCACCGTGTTTTAAACCGTCTTAAAACCCTTTTCAGCGTGAGTAGACGATGTATCATAGAAATAATCTCACGCGACGTGCCTGTAGTTAAATATATACTTAATCTTAATTTATGTATAATATAATTCTTCGATTTATTATATGTACAAACATAAGTTCTACTTCTTGTAATAATAACACTTTAGCGCTTTGTTGCACTGTGTTTTAAACCGTCTTAGAACCCTTTTCAGCGTGAGTAGACGATGTATCATAGAAATAATCTCACGCGACGTGCCTGTAGTTAAATATATACTTAATCTTAATTTATGTATAATATAATTCTTCGATTTATTATATGTACAAAACATAAGTTCTACTTCTTGTAATAATAACACTTTAGCACTTTGTTGCACTGTGTTTTAAACCGTCTTAGAACCCTTTTCAGCGTGAGTAGACGATGTATCATAGAAATAATCTCACGCGACGTGCCTGTAGTTAAATGTACTTCCCCCGTTTCGAACTTCGTAAGTTTATTAACGCTGTTGTATTTGCCATTAAAAACGTGCGTTGCGACAGCGGTTAATAGAACAAACGAACGGTGTCTAATCTCAAAATTCGATCTAAACTCTCGCGGTGAAATTAGAACTCGACATAATATTTTCAAACGCTGTTTTGGCGACAAAGATTGCGAGAGGATAATACTGGTCAACGCACCGGTTATTAACGGGATCGAGCGGTTTTTCTTAATTTATTTGACACTTGTTTAAGCAAGGATGACAAACGCGAATATATTAGCGGCCGTGTGTACGGTTTTCCTTGTATCCTATATCAAACTTCAACTCAATACCAAACGTAGAACGTAAAGATCTGGGAACGGCATCCGTTTAATAAAGGAGAGCGATGAACCGACGAATAGGATTAGCGAAAGCAGCGCTAATAAAAAAAAAAAAAATACGGAAAGACGGAAGTCGAGCTATATCCGATGAAAACAATATCCGGACGAACTAGCCTAAAAACCGTCCCATTCCGATAAGCATTTCCGTTAGTAATCATCTAGCTTCTCCGACCTCCTTTAGTATAGATTCGTTGGTTCTCTTCTTGGCTAAAATTCGTCTTCAACAACACACTTCGATGGATTCGATACGTCTGTATTTAAGTTCGGTGTAATGTCCGAGTTTATAAAAATATCGGAAATATTAATGAACAGTCTAATATTACTTTTTTTTATTTTCCTCTTGATCGCGCCAGATTTTTACTAACTGTACACCATCGCCATTTCGGCTATTTGTATGAAGTGGCGCAATTTCAATTTGCATCCGAAAATATTCTCGATAATTGAACCTATGTGAACTTATCGAGAGCCTACGTGGTTTTTGTTGGGCAATTTATTTTTATACCGACTGATTATCATTATGTTGGTCTTCTTTCGATTAATGTTACGCTAATTTGCTTCAGTCTTCACATCGAGATATTTGTAGCTATCGAGATTGTGTCATCGGCGTGTCGCAGATTCGACATATTACATGCACCAATTGAGATAGCTCTACGCTCAATTGTATCTTTTCCATCATTAGAAACTAATATTTGGCTCATAATATATATTCCGAATATACATTGAAAGTATATCTAACTCGTTCAACTCCCTCGTCTTAAAATAATACGATTATACCGTCTTTCCCGTTTCGACTCTGACCGTATCATTATACCGTACAGTCTCTTAATTAGTTAGACTACGCCATTTGCAAGTTCGATAAAGCTTTATGATAATTTGAGAAACACGGAATAACTTTTTTATCGTACTCTCTTGCTTTTTCGATTATTTGTCGCCCGTTGAAAATTCGTTGTACCTCCGCCCTTCGTCGAAGCTGCTCCTGCGTAATTTATTTTTCCGTTATCGTACAGTCTATTATAAATTCTAGTACGCCTAGTTAATATTATCTGGTATTATAAGACGTACATATTCGATAACTGACTATGAAACTGGCGCCCAGACGACGAAAATGGGAGTATTATAAAAGAAGCGCGGGCGTTATATTATTGTATAAAGTATTCTAACTGTTTAAATCTAAACTAGGGCGTACTGCACGTCTGTAACTGTAAAATATTGATTCGAATAATAAACTGTTATTAACAACAATAATAATTATAATAGAAAAATCGACCGTAATAGAAATAATCGCTGTAATAATATGCCTTTTACGAATAAATATACGGGTGGTGGTGATTCATTTATCGACCATTCCGAGATTTACACAAATTTCGAGTGTTGTTAGTGAAAGATATATATATATATATATAATTATAGAAAAAACCCTTCAGGAGGTATATCTGCGTAAATGCCCTTAAAGTAGCCGAGGTGCTAAGATATAATAATTAAAAAAGCAAATCTTAAAAATTCAAAGAAGAAACTCTAACCCATAGCCGACGGCAATGCTGCCAAGTCCTACGTGGCTCGAAGAGAAGATAATAAATGGTCAAAGAGTGTATCCTACAGTGGTAGCCAATGGACAGAAAAATGATACAGGGAAGGACAATGACGCGTCGGCGTAATGATATAGCAAAGGTAGCTGGGAAAAATTGGTTGAGGAAAGCGCAGGACACTAGGAGTGGATAGACAAAGACTTATCGTGATCGTGATGTACACGTTAAGTAACGAACACGTGTACTATTATTTCTGTAGCGGATTCTTTTTTTTCGACAACAACCTAAATACGCGCCGTCAATTTATTTATTTTTCTTTAGCTCGAATAAAACAGTATGTCTATCATTGTTTCCGTTATCAACGCTTACGTTGAGAGTTTATTCATAAATTGGGAGGTCGGTCGCATTTAAATGCGTTCTAACTCAGCTGATATAATTTAACGGGGACAATCCATCTTCAAGACGTATCGTATCAGTCCATCTTTCGAACGGGTAAATTAAATACGCCCGCTAGTTTCCCCATCCCTCCTTTCGATAAGAGTATATTTATTTTATGAATAAATTTATGTTTTGCAAATTTAAGGCGATAATCCGATTACGCTCTATAAAGTATTAATTTTCACTTTTATTTTTATAGCGCCGTGTGCAACTAACCAGGCTATTAGAACAGTTGAAAACGATTGTCTTTATCATATTGCTAGTGTTTGTTTCGAGGATAAAATGACACATATATAATATGATAATAACGTTCATAACAATGAATGTGTATATAGTAATAATAACAATTTCAATTTCAATTTATTTGATTTTTGTTCAGTACATTTGAATATATACAAACATAAAAAAAGAAACCAGTTCGAAACGTAACATATATGACATTCTTCAAAGAAGTAAAACAAAAAATTTAAAAATAAATAAAAATGTGAACTTATATTTAAACGAAGCTTCAAATCTAATCAAATCAAATTTATTCATTCAAATCCACAAATGCGCATTCATTTGCGCGAGTAGTGGAAACTTAAATAGATATACAAATACTTGGTTGGTTAGTATTGCATAAATAGTTTGAACAATTGTTAACACTTATGAATATGTAAGTGACAATAAACAATAAACATACTTACAACCGCAATTGTTATGTATATACATCCACAAGACACTACACACACACCTACACACATATATACACACACACGTACAAACGCATTAGTAAACACACAATTATTTACAAAAATGAATAAATATATATATAGAAAATGCATACAATACATGCACACAGGTACATATAAACTTATAGACGCAGTGTTATAATGGTTAATAGGCTAACTCGATAATAAATATACCCACATAAATACATAATTCTAATACACATATCAAAATCAAAGCACAAATCGATATACATGTGGACACACTAAACAATAATACAGACATACATATGATAAAATGACTCTTCTATACATAAAGACATACGCAGATGCGAACACTAATACGACATTGACACACCAGATGAAATTAGTTGGATGAAAGATTACGCATATAATTCATCAAAAGTTTCTAATCTTGTAATTTTTTACATTGTTAAGATTCAGTTTCACCCCATGTCCGGCAGCGAATTATATGAAGTTGCACAATTATATATAGCCTGTAATCTCGAATGATATTTTCGAAAATCAGGCACTATTATCTTTTAAGCTCGATCTTGTAATTCCTCTTCTCATTCCATGGGGGTGAATTTATCTTTATTTTTACATACGTAGATGATAAGTTGAATCTCATACAGATACTTAACTTTCAATATAGTACGTGCATTAGGAGAGTCATGTTCAGAATGCAAAAATTTAAATAATATTTTTTGGAGATTTTTTATTGGGAGTAAATGGTACTCCGTAGCACCACCTCAATGCATAATTCCGTATCTCAAAACCGGCTCATATAATGCTATGTAGATACGAAGTAAATGATTCCTTGGAAAATACTGTTGAAGATAGTAAAACAAATAATTCAATTTTCTTAATTTCTTAGACAAATAAAGAATATGCTTACTCCAAAACGGCAGTCCATTACAACTCCTAAATACTTAACTTCATCTACCCTTTGTAAAAATACATGTTCATTTAACTTAATTTTTATCAAATCCTAAAAAGTTTGCGGCATTGAAACGTGTAAATTATAAATTTTGATTTATGCACATTTAAAATTAGCCGATTTAAATTGAGCCATTCTGCAACTTTGTCAACATCATTCTGTACTAAATTTTCTAATAATTGGGGAAATCGTGAACTTGTAACTAGAACAGTATCATCCGCATATGTAAATATATTTTGCCACTAACTTGTAAATTACAAAGGTCATTGATATATATTAAAAATAAAAAAGGACCAAGTACACTTCCTCGAGGAACACCGTAATTTTGAACTACTTCAGAACTATTTACATTATTTATTTTAGTAACATACTTTCTATTGAATACGAACTGAACCAATCATAGATACTTCCTCTAAACCCACGCAAATACAGTTTACGCAATAAAATTTCACGATTCACTGTATCAAAAGCTTTTCGCAAATCTAAGTATACTGCAACAGAAGAGCGACCACATTCTAAATTTTTTGTAATATAAGAAACATGCTCAAATAATGCATCATCAGTTCCCCTTTTTGGGAGAAATCCAAACTGATTACAATTAAAATAATTGAATTCATTAAGATATACCAACATAACTTCTTTTACACGCTTTTCAAAAATTTTTGAAATTGCCGGGAGTAAACATATAGGTCTATAATTTTCTATATTCGATTTATCACCAGTCTTATACACCGGTACTATGATTCCGAGCTTTAAAATTTCTGGAAACTTCCTTGAACCGAATGATTCGTTAAAAAGATACGCAAGTGATTTTGAGAAAAAGTCTATGTTTTCCTTAATTAACATCATCGATAATCCATCAGCACCGAACGAAGATTTACTGGGTAATGAACGAATAGCATCCTTGACGTTATCTATTGTAAATTCCAAAAAAGCGAATGAGCTAGAATTATTGAATAGGTGTGTACATGGGTTATATGATAACTCATGATCGAAGCCTGCTAGAATATCGGCCACACTATTTCTGAAAAGCTTATAAATAATAATAATAATAATAATAATAATTCAATTCAATTCAATTTTCAATTCAATTCAATTTATTTGTTTTTACAAATAATAATAATAATAATAATAATAATAATAATAATAATAATAATAATGATCAAATCAAATTTATTCATTCAAATCTACAAATGCGCATTTATAATAGTAATAACAATAATAATACCAATAATAATAATAATAATAATAATAATAATAATAATGTGTTATTGCAAACATCTTACGTCTGGATTTATTTCTTATTGGAAGAGCCGTTCTAAGCGAATACTGAATTACGCTTAATCGTAATCTAGTTAGACCCTTAAAATTTTTTCAAAACAATACCTTAATTTCTGATCTCGGCCCAACAACACCAGTTAATAAATTGAAAACCTATCTAAAACATAAATTAATTTACATTTAGCAACTGCGTTGGGAACTGGAGACTACTGGTAGGAAAACATTTTCATTCGTTCCAAACATTAATTATAGGTCTAAATTACACAACCTTGATATTACTTAATGCGCAGCTTTTGTATTTACATCGATTTAAGTTGACTTCTTCGCCTCGGTACTGCGATCTCGAAGAAACTGATAATATACATCATACTATCTTCAAATGTTGTTGCGCCTTTAACGGAATAAGGAATAAATACCGAATTAATGAAAACTTACCTTTAGTTGTAAATGTAAAAAATGCTGATCATTTGTTAGAATATTTTCGCATTATTATGAAAAAGGAAATTAACTTTGAGCCTGCCAGCGCCTGATCAAAATCCTTTTAATACATATGTGTTTATATGTGTATATGTGTATACGTGTATGTACATATGTATGTATGTATATATGGTATATCTTATTAACTAGTCCTTACACTAATGTTTAAATAATATTATAATAATAGTAATAATAGGTATATAATGACGATAATAATTATAATTATAGTAATTACTGGGTTTTTCCCCCTTTTTACACAGTGTTCTTAATATTTAAATCTTGTATCTTAATTTATACCTACTTACGCTATATGTAAGCAGCTACTTTCACGATATAATTTAATTAAAAGTGAACCGCATATATAATGTGGCAATTAAATTTTGCTATATATATTTTTTTTTTTAACTCCTTCAATTTTGTACATATGTCACATTTCACGGTAATGGCTGGGACTATGTTTTGTCATCCTAGCTGTTGCCCTTAAGTATAAGTGTACACTTCGCAGAAAGGACTTCCTACACCCACATTTGAAATATTTGTTTTCATGTTTATGAATTTATAACCGATATATGTTGATTAAGTATATAATTTTTCTGTTTTTTCTGTTTTTTCTGTTTTTTTTTTTTTATTATTATTAATACTCCTTTATTCTTGTAAATAAATAAATATAAATAAAAAATATATATAGATATAAAAAATAATAATAATATGCCTATAATATACTCGTTTAATTTTGGGGTAGGAGTAAAAACAAGACGGACCTCTACTGCTACGTAATTAATGAAGGTATTAATCCGGAATGTTGGACAACGGGTTCGTTTCGTGCATTAATGTACAAAAATCGAAAAAATTTGTTTAACTGTCTGTTACGATGGTAACCATAGTGGTAGGTACCCTTTCGGGAATCGTCTACTGATTTAGCTTTGGAGGGTTATCGCGTCTATTCGCTGCACTTTACTAGCTTTTAATCTTTACGCCTAAACTACACTCTCTTCTAATGCGACTTGACAGTTTTCCAGAACATAAAAACCTGCCTAATATATATATATATATATGTATGTAAACAATACGTTTGTATTATGAATCACTGCTAATTACACGCGATTGAACATTAATAGCTTGTCAGCAGTTATCACCAGGTTATAAAATAGATCAAATAATAGCAACGAACAGTAATCGTTTTTTCTTGAATAATATTTAATAAATTACTGTTAAGTTTATTAATATTGGCCGTGCGCATAATCGCTCGAGTGCTAATTTACTTTAATGATATACATTTATATATTACAAACACACATCCACACATTTATGTCGTCACACACATACACGTATACAACGCTTGTTGATATACCGTACGTGAAATGTACGACGAGTTATTTAACGTTAACCCATCTTACATAAATGTACTCTCGTACAAAGATCAAATACCGGACATAAGAAGTACAGTGAAACTCAAGTAACTGCGGTCCGAGCCAACCCGGTTTTACTGATTGTTTATTATTTTATTCGTCCAAACTATGTTAACAGTTGCCGTTATTTATAGTTGAGATCAATTTTTAGTTCTGCCGGTAAATTATCGAATAGAACAGCTTGCTTGATAAATAGTCCGGAATCTCGTGTCTGAGTTTTATTATCGAGCTGTGGAATCGATGCATTGCCGCTGATTCAGTCTTGCGTACACCGATCGATATATTAAATTTACGATAATTCTTTAGTTACGGAGGTTGCAGTTTATATAATTCGGATAATGTTAAGATCCTAATAAGACGTCGTTATTTCACCCTCCGCTTATGTTACACGTATAACAGTTTTGCGTAACATTCTTACTGTTTCGATGTGATATCTAGTCATACTAATTCAAAGTGCTATACCGTAGGATAAAACTAGCAGGCATGAAAAAATACGATCGTCTCAAAACTGCTTTAGATAATAAAATAAATAATGGAGGGGAGTGATAGTAATTGCGTGAATAAATAATAGAATCTAATCGAATTATCTATTTATTTGTGTATAATAATACGTTTACACGTATTTGTTGCGTTCTAAGTTACAACTTACGTATATATGTAGTATATATAAATTGTCGGCAAGTGATAAATTAGACGTTATAGAGTAACACTGTATATAAAACAGTTATAAATATACCTTATTCCTAACTATAAACTACTCAACTGTTAGCAGGTATACTTTCAAAGTGATCAGACCATCGGTGGATACAGTTGTTGGAAGTTATTTTATAATTAGGAAATAAGTTTATCAGTTATAGTTTATTATTAATATTACGATTATAAATTTGAATGAGATTGCAAGCTATTTATCGGAGTTTCTATTAAATGTAAATTATAAGGTACATATCCATTCAATTATATAGAAAACCCTTATTTGAATTATCCTTCATGGCGGAAAGAAACTCATTATAAAAGCGTGCTATTTGAACTCTACCAGTCCCCTCCCCTTTTTTTTATCACTACTCTTTCCTTTATTATTATTTTTATTATTATTATTATTATTATTTAGGATTTATTATTATTATTCCGTTTATTTTCTTTCGTCTCGCTCGTTTTTATTTTCGTGAAGACTATCTTTTACTTATTCTATTATTTCAATTTTCACTTAAGATGAAAAAAAAGGAAAAGGATAAGTTGGTATTTGCTGACGTGATGATTGTACGTTTATTATTATATACAGAATGGACTAGCATTCGAGTCGAACGATTAAAAAGGTCAAGATAAAAGTGCTGGAAAAAGAGCGAAGATTGCACTAGGAAGAAGTAATAAAAAAAAAAAAAGATAAAAGCTAGTGTTTAGTCGATAAAACTCGATTTTGGGTAGAAAGGTTATTTAAGACGAAGCCGATAGCAAACCGAAAGGATCAATGATAATAGCGTAATTATGATACAGATATTCAAAATACGCAAATTTCGAAATAATCTATAAAGACGGTTCTATAGATAAGTCAGTAGGACGGTATACCTCAGTTAAAGAGTGTGGAAAGTTCACAAGTTAAAATACATGGGAACTTCGTATATACAGTTGAACTGTACGTAATAATGATGACATTAAACTACAAAAAAAAAATATTTTAATAGCGACAGATTCTCTCTGAGCTACTGTAAACTACATTAATAAAAAAAAAATGTTTCAATGACATTGAAATGAAAATTAAAAAAATTAGTAAATAAACTTTTAAAAAATCTAAACACCAGGGTGGTTTTTAAGCGGATTACAGGATGGACTTTATAAAAACGAGACAGTTGATGTACTTACCAGTAGTGAACAGAATAATAGTAGGCGGAAAAAACTAAACTGGGAAGATAATATTACAGTTATCAAGGATCGGTTGTATAAATAATAGAAACAAATATATACAGCAGAAACGCAAAACAGAAAGGGAAAACCTATATATATATATATAAGTAAAACGTACTGTCGATAAGGTATGTGGACAAGAATATAGTGAGGGACTAGATAAAAACGATATGCACATTACGTTTTAGACATGATCGAACACCATTTCACCTATGGCGTTTAGGAATTATCGACAGTTCGACTTGCGATTATTGTGATCTAGAAGGAGATCATATTATATAGTAGTGTGTCAAATTCGAACCAGGGAGCAGATTATTTTCGGAAAAATTATCGCCGACATTAAGACCTCTAACCTTCGAGTATTATTTGAATATAGTCATAATTCCATTATCTTTAGATTGTATGTACTTGTATCATTTTATAATAAACTCTATATATATATATATATATATATATATATATATATATATATATATATATAGATGTTTAAATATTTAAAACTAGATTAAACTGGCCAAAAGGTGAAAACAGGTCAAAAAACAGAACAAAACAAAAAACGACGGAATAACTCTTCGATACTTCTTAAGAATTGAAAATAGAGAGTGCAACGTTGATTATATTTATATCTACGCTCAACGATTCAGAGTGACACAATGACGATGTTGACGACGATGATAATATATTAAATACAGAGGTGTGCGTATACGTGTGATATATATATATACGTTTGTACCATATCGTTAGTAGGGTAATACTGTGCAACGTATAAAAGCTGCGCTTACCGATTAAATGATGTACCTTCATATTAATTTTATTCAAGAGTTTTTCAACGCCAGGCGATTTGACGTCCGCGTCTTCGATAACTAACCATTGCATGTTATCGACGTGCATCAACGTTTGCGATAATCTAGTTAATTCGGCAATCTGTTCCGGTCTTTTATAAGTCGGTGTAATTACGTAAATTGTCGGTTTCTGACGCGATTGACGTTTAGCCAGTTGAAGCGAATAATTCGGATTGGTCAGAATTTCCATCGCTATCTGAAACGTCAATACTTTAATCGGTAATAGGTCGCCGGCTGTTTTGACGACGTCTAAATCCAGATGAATATTACTAGCGATACGTCGAGCAACGACTTCGGCATCTTCGTCCTTATCATTATCGACGATATTAGCGACGATCGGACGGGTATTTACCGCATCGATCGATTTACTATTATTTCGTCCTAACGACGATTTAACGGTTAGTCGATGAACGCAACGATTGTTTTTAAAAACGGCGCAATCGTTTGCTGACGATCGATTGTTGCGACGACTATTAGCGTCGAATTTAGACGCATCGGCGACTGATTGACCTCCGCTCGACGATAGAGATGAAACCGATCTCGTGTTCGAAACGTGGTATTGAATGACGAGACAAAACAGAGCGACCAACGATAGGAAATATAACGTCTTTGGCATAGTGCTCAGAGAAGCAGCTGTCGTAATAAGAGACATATTAGCTCAATCGTGGTTGCCGATGGTCGATGAATTATCGTCATATCGAATGCATTCTCGGTATCTGCAACATAAATTTATAATCATTTATATATATATATATCTATGTATATAAATATATATATATTATATATATATATATAGGACAATGAAACAAGAGGATGTGGATGGGAAACTTGAGGAACTGCCTAATAAAAGTCCACAAAACCCTACGACTGTTTCACCCTCAGCGAGATTTGGCCGCTGTCAAAGTCTTACACCGCTATTGCCTCAGCATCAACCGGCTGCCTTGCGGTATGGATTTTGATCCAAAGGCTAGGGTTCCTACCCGAAATAGAGGTATCCTTTCGCCTCACTGTCCACATCATTTCCTTTAACTTATCTACCCTCACAAACTCCTTTCCAAACTATCCTCCTCCTTTGGCCACCGAGAAATTGCACCAGCGTAAGTGGACCAGTCGTCTTGGCTTGCCTTGCCAACGATAACCCACTCACGTTGGAAAGCAGCACGTAGGCTAGGTTGCGCTCCAGCTTACGTGTTCCTTAATTGCGCTGCTAATTTTATCCTCTAATCAAACTGATAATAAATAAATCGTGAAAGTGAAGCAAATGGAAGAAACTGCTGGACCCGCGGGGCGAACTTTAATAACTTTAAAATGTTCGTCAGGTAGCGGACGGCCATCTGTGGTAACACAGAATGGCTTGAGCTCCTCTGTACCAGTTTGGCACAGCGCTATCCAGGATGGAGCACATTTGCGGTTAATAAGTAGTAAAGACAGGAAGAAATTAAAAACGCGGACATTCGCAACGTGGAATGTGAGAACGTTATTAGATAATTTCCAACTAGAAGAACAGCGATTATACTGCACGAATTAAGAAGATACGGAATAGACATAGCTGCTTTAAATGAGACAAGATTACCTAATGAAGGGAAACTTTTTGAAAATACGGCTGGATACACCTTATACTGGAAAGGCACAGCGATCGGAAAAAAGAGAGAGCGTGGAGTTGGCATAGCTATTAATAATAGATTAATACCTTGCATTACTGAAGAACCTGTAGGCGTTAACGAACGCATTACTACGATGAACGTTCGACTCCCGAATGCTCAAGACCTAATTATTATCGGCGTGTACGCACCTATATTGGATAGTCCAGAAGAATAAAAGGGCATATTCTACGAACAATTACAAAAAGTTGTCGACACCGCGCGTACATACGAAAATATCATAGTAGTAGGTGACTTCGATGCAAGGGTTGGCCAGGACTCAAAATCATGGAAAGGTGTTATTGGCCTGCACGGAATCGGAAAGATGAACAGCGATGGAGAAAGGATATTACAATTCTGCTCAACAAACGCCTTATGTATAACAAACACAAATTTTAAACTTAAGGATGTACACAAGGGCACGTGGATACACCCAAGATCCAAATTACCACATATGATTGATTATATAATTACCCGAGAAAGTATGAAACCGGAATGTTTAATAACGCGAGTAACGGAGCTGACGTCGATACGGACCATAAATGATGGTACGTTCGCGTTTTCAGATTCCGACGGAACCGCTATCAGCATTATGTAAATAGAAGGAATATCAAAGATGTGAAAATAAGAAGATATAACATAAATGCACTAAAAAATAAACAGATTGTCGAAATGCTTCGGTCGGAAATTAATCAGCCACTTAAGGATATACAGAAGAATAATAACACATCGGTAGAAGAATACTGGAACCTGATTAAAAATGAACTCAACCAGACGTGTAAAAACATAGTTGAGATCCCAAAAAAAAAAGAAACAGCAAGATTGGTTTGAAGACACGTCGTCTGAAATAAAAAAGTGTTTTGGAAACTAAGAGGCTGGCATTCGTGGACATGGCAAGCGGACAGAACAAATAGAAATAAACATGATGCGTTTAAAACGGCTAAAATGTTAAAAAAAGATGGCAAGAATATTTTAAAAAAACTTCTCAACAATGAATTCACCTTTAGCAAGAACGTACTGGACTCTATAACTAAAATGGAGGTTAGGATAGAACTCAATGAACTTCCGAGTTTGGATTAAAAAACAATAAATCTCCTGGCATTGACGGTATTCCAGCAGATATACATAAAATAGGAGGATGCTTAAATGTCTGCACAACTTGTTTATTAAAATAGGGCGCGAAGAGACGGTACCGGCTGATTTCAAACAGGCAGTTTTAGTTTCTATATACAAAAATAAAGGTGATAAGGCAGATTGTACCAATTATAGGGAATTGCGCTTTTATGTACAGCTAGCAAGATATTTAGTAAACTTTTACATGATAAGTTGAAACCTATATTGAACTCATATTTGCCAGAAGAACAGTGCGGATTTAGGCAACATCGTAGTGCTACAGATATGATATTCTCTCTTAGACAATTAGTAGAGAAAATCAGAGATCAAATTACTTTATTATGTGTGACCTTTATTGATGTTAAAAAGGCGTTTGCTTCAGTAAACAGAACGGGACTCTGGGAATGTTTAAAAACAGTAGGATGCCCAAGAAAAATACTACATTTGATAATTCAAACCCTTTCAGTCTCTGTGTTGCCAATTGGCAACATAATTTTCAACAGACATTTATATATATTGTACAACTTTACAACGGTTTAGTAATTTGTTACCAATACTATCGATGTATTTTTATTATATAATGAGTAACACATTTATTACTTCTATGGGAAGCCAAATATTTGTGTTTACATTTTGTGTTTCAGTGTTTTTGTAGCTGTGAAATATTAGATAAACTTACACATGGATACAATGCAAATAGAAAATACAGATTCACTTCAAATACTAGGACTAATATTGGACCCGAAACTAAGTTGGAAAGAACACATAAACAAACTAAAAATAAAATGTTTGCAAAAAATTAAATATGCTCGGAATGTTAAATAATTCATCGTGGGGATCTGACCGAAAAACATTAATACAGTTATACAAATCCTACATTCTAAGCAGATCGGACTACGCTAGTATAATATATGGTAGCGCAGCCTATTCTACACTAAAAAAACTCAACTCTATTCAAAATCTAGCTATTAGAATTGCCTTGAGAGCCTTTCACACTACCTCAAACACAGTTTTACACGTGGAAGCAAACATATTACCACTCCGATACAGAAGACAAATATTAGCACTAAAATATTACACGCAATCAATTTGCACACCATCCAATCCAACATCCCAGTCCTTACAAACGAATAAATCTCATCATACTTTCTTAAACAAGCCAAATGCTTTCAAACCCCTATCAGAACGCGTTTTAGCAAAACTTCAATATCGATTACCGCAAATTCAAACCAAAATCCAAAAATTCCACCTTGGACAAAGCTTACAATAGCAATAAACACAGAACTGGAAAAATATAAGAAAAAATTAACACCTACAAATATACTCAAATCAAAATTTTACAACATTTTGAAAAAACAGTACGGCGATTATACACAAATATACACTGACGCATCAAAGTCCACAAACCAAACCTCATCGGCCTATCTTACACCCAACCAATCCCAAGTATACAATCTACCAGAATCAGCTTCAGTTTTTACTGCAGAACTTCTTGCAATTTATAAAGCTTTAAAATACATATCTAAACAAGCAAACCGAATAAATATGTAATCTGCACAGATTCTTACAGCGCTCTTAAACATATTCAAAAATATATTAAAAACACAAACTCAGATACTTTCAACCTAAAACACATTATTAACAACCTCATCTCAAATAACAATGAACTTGTTCTTTTATGGACACCAGCCTATTCGGGAATAGCTGGAAATGAAAACGTTGATAGAATAGTCAAAACAATTCCTATGAATATAAAAACAATAAAATCAACTCACATTACTGATTTACATACAGTCCTTATACAAAAAATTAAAATGTCATTTCAAAAATTCTGGCACACCCAATGTACACATACACACCTATATCAGATTAAGCCGAAATTAGGAAACTGGAAAACAACAGACCAGAAAGAAAGAAAAACAGAAAAAACGCTAGCTCGACTACGTACAGTACACACGTTACTTTACAACACCTACTCAATAGGACCCCTCCACCCATCTGCCGTGAATGCAATTCACAATTAAATATAAATCACATACTATTAGAATGTACAAAATACAGAAACCAACGTATAAAATACAACCTAAATCATGACAATAAAAACAATACTCGAAGATAACCCGGACAAAATTAAAAATCTTTTACAGTACCTTACAGAGACTAACCTAATAAACAGCTTATAATCAACTGTAAGACGCAAATGATAAATCGAGCGTCTATAAATAAAAAAAAATAAAAAAAAAAAAAAAAATATTAGATATTTCTGAAGTTATTTTTGTTATTTTATCGGTATCAGTATGGTGGATTTTAATCGAAATAATCAAATAAAGATATGTAGAATATCTATTGTATAATATCTTTTATAAATAAGTAATGTACAAAATATAAAAATTTTGTAAACATGTGTGTTGCCAATTGGCAACAAAATGACTATATGATTACAGTAATTTATTATTTTACTTTACTTTTTAGAAATGGCATCTAGAATGACAAATAAAGATATTTATGAAATTTTAAATGCGGATGATTCCGAATTGGACATTTGCGATTGTGAAAACGAAGAATCTTTATATGATAGATACATATAAGTAATTGAAGTAAGTTAGAAAAATGTATAATTCCCGATATATTTACAAAAATATATATATATACAAATATTGATTTTTTTTTATTAATTTTTATGCGCAAAAGGAAAGTTCAGAACTGGATGTAGAATCCGATGTTTCTGTGGAACAAACCTGCCAAGTATTTTCAAAATCAAGTGTCAAATGGTATAAGAATTGTAGTTTCGAACGAGTGCGCGAGATACAGTTGAAGTGCCAGACATAAGTGAACAATATGAATTATTGTTACCGATAAATTATTTTAGGAAATATGTAGATAGTTACATTATTGATAAATTTGTTACATGCACCAATTTATATGCATGCCAAAAAAATTATTATGTCTTCAAACCTACGAACAAGAAAGAAGTACAATCATTTATAGGTTTGCATATTCTCATGGGTGTGTTACGATACCCCAGAATAAAATTGTACTGGGATAATGCCTTAAAACATCAAATGTTTGTTGATTTCATGTCTTGTAATCGATTTTTTAAATTAAGAAATTACTTTCATTGTGTAGATAACACTGTAGATAGATATGAAACTGACAATATGTGGAAAATAAGACCTTTGTATAATAAGTTACAAAATCAATGCCAAAATTTGAAAATTAATATGTTTGCGTGGACGAACAGATCGTCCCATTTAAAGGTCAGTCATGCGTTAAAGTTTACGTAAAAGGAAAACCACAACCATGTGGTATTGAAATATTTCTGTTGTGCGGACGTAGTGGCCTCATTTATGATTTCATTATTTCTCAAGAGGCGACAACAGAAATAGATGAAAAAAAAAAAAGAATTTGGAGTAGGAAGATGTATTATTCTACATTTAACTAAAAGATTAAATGGAACGCACCAGATTTTTTGTGACAATTATTTTACATCATATAAACTTATACATGAATGTACAAATAAAGGACTCAATATAACTGGAACTGTCCGAACGAATAGGTTTTGTAATCCTCCATTTTTAAAAGAAAAAATTTTTAAAAAACAAGCCAGAGGTACCATTGAACAACTTGTTTCAAATGATAGAGTTGTACTGGTTCGTTGGATAGATACGAAACTTGTAACACTTGCATCAAACTTTTTTGTTGGTACTGTTACAGATAAAGTAAAAAGGTGGGACGAACGCCAAAAGTCTCACATTGAGGTATGCATTCCAGAAATTATAAGGAATACAATGCTACAAAAGGTGGCGTGGATAAATTAGACTTTTTAGTTGAAATATACCGGAATCCGAGCAAAAACTAAAAAGTGGACACTCAAAATGATTTTCCATGCAATAGATTTAGCAGTAACAAATGCTTGGCTGAAGTATAAGAATTCAGCTACAAATTTAAATATTGACAAGAACAAAATTTTAGATCTTTACATTTCAGATTACATGTAGCTGAAAGCTTAATTAAAGAAAATGTAACACCGATTAAAAAACGGGGAAGACCACGTGATAATGAAACAGAAACTAGTAGTTCAAAATATGTTGTTGAAATAAAACCGATACAAAATGTTCGAACAGATTCTGTCGGTCATTTTCCCATGCACTCCGAAAGAAAAGTACGTTGTAAAAATACTGGGTGTACATAGATGAGCCGATGATTATGCAACAAATGCCATGTACATTTGTGCCCTGAAAAAAACAAAAATTATTTTTATAGTTTTCATTCCAAGTAATTTTTTGTAATATTTTGTAATTTTTTGTAATTTTTAAATATTTTACTTTCATTACACTTTTTTTACACTGATGTAGTAATCGTTAATGTTTATACACATACATATATAAATACATTTTTCGTTTTCTTATACATGATTTTATTCCTTATAGTCATTTTGTTGTCAATCGGCAACATCATTTTTAGAACCACTGGCTGGGAATTTTTTTTTCAAATTTGTGTTAAAGTGTTAGTTTTGATGCATAAGAAGTGAAGATAATGATTTTATATTTTTTTTTTAATAATTAAAAAAGAATGACTGAAAGGGTTTAATACTGGTGTAAAGCAGGGTTGCGTATTGGCTCCTATGCTCTTCAATTTCAATATGGGCATGATAGACATGGTCTTACAACAACGTTTATCATCGGAAGCAGGTATAAGAATAATTTATAATTTAACGAAATATAAAACTCGTTCAGCACTTCAAAAAATCGTTTGTCTACAATATGCAGATGACTGGGACAATATTCCGCAAAAACTACAGAAAGCGCTCGATTGTTTAGTGTCCGTGTTCGCTGAATTTGGATTGACTATAAATCATAATAAAACAGGGGTATTCCAGGTTGACAGTAGTATGTTTAATTTTCATTTGTCTGGTAATCGGCTAAGTATCGTCGATTCGTTTAAATACTTGGTAAATCTAAAGATGCAAATTTGGATTTCGAGGTAGCAGCGAGGATTAGAAATGCAAATGCTGGATTTAGCAAATTAACACAGAAAATATTTTGCAATCGAAATTTAGAGACCAAATTAGCAGTGTACAAGGCTATGATAATACCAGTCACGCTATATTGGAGCGAAACAGGGCCAATAATGAAAAAACAAACCCGTTGAATTTTGCCACCCGAGACTATTACGCAGAATAAGTTGTATATCATGGAAGGATCGCATGATAAATGCAGAAGTGTTAATAAAATTCATTTGTTTATCTATAGAGCAATATTTAACACAGAAGCGCATTAAATGGCTGGGCCATGTTATTCGCATGAGAAATGAGCGAATACCCAAACGGATGCTGTACGGCGTATTACTATACGGAAAAAGACCTTGCGGACGCCCGAAATTTCGCTTCATAGATGTTGTAGCACAAGACCTGAAGATAGCAAAGAAGATACCAACGTCAGTCGAATGGGAAATCGTGGCGCAAAATCGTTCCAAGTGGACAGCGTTAGTTCAGAAAACGGTTACCAGCAGGAAACCAGTTATAAAGAAAAAATACAAATAACACAGAAGAAGGGTAGCCACGGTGAAATGTTCAAGTGTAATAAATGTAAATTTGTCACAACACACCGAATGCGACTTACATCACATAACCGGCACTGTCATTAGCAGACTAAACCGCATCCTAATTAGAGGATAACCTTATACTCGAAAACGAGTGAGGAGTAGAAGAAGAAGATATATATATATATATATATATATATATATATATATATATATATATATATATATACGTATATCATCATCGTCGTCGCATTGTTCGTTGCCGAACGTCATGACTAGCTATTGTACGTTTATTTTTACGTACAAAATTAGTTATCATTAAAGAGACTATTTATATGCGACGCAGATGCGTGTGCATACATATATACACACATATATATATTTATCCACGGCTTCGCTTGTGAAATTATTTTTTTAAGCTTTGTTTCACATTGATATCACAAATATAACGGATATTACAATAATTTAAAGTTTTAAAAAGTATTACAGCGATATCTCTGCCAAATCGTTTAAAATTTAACACGTTTTCCGGTTCAAATGTACCCTCACTACCAAGACCCGCAATACAAACAACGTTTTGTTGTGTTAGAAGCGTGGCCGAAATAACGGACGGGGATATATATATATATATATATATATATATATATATATACGTTTATTGCGTTAATATATGTATACGTATATATATATATATATACGTTTGTTGCGTTAGGGGCGTGTGCGAAATAATGAATATATTAATAATATATAAAAATGTTAAAAAAAGAAACTGCGATACTTGAAAAGTTTAATTTATTGTAATTTCTGTTCTATTTTTTACGAAATAAAGCTTAGCACGAATCCGATAATATAGGCTATAAACTATGCGAATTTCATCATTATTGCTTTAAGAGTTTTTGAGTTGAATCGGATCAGACAGACAGGCATACACAAATTTAAAAAAAAAAAATATATATTTTCTGTTTATGTGCGATAAAAATAGCCCAATGCGCTGATTACAATGGAAATAATATTCGCAAATCAGACACTAAAGTTTTATATATTAGTATAGATATCCTTCCATCATGCGTATTATTGGAATTTTACTTTGGAGAACTGGTATAACTAGCTCGTAATTTACACCGAGATTGTAAGTTTCAGCGATATATTTCAGCTGCTCCTAATATTGAGAACAGGCGCTGACCAATTAGCCGGTCCGTAGGAGAGGGACGCTCCGGGATTTTTATGTTGCTGAGAAAGCATTGGGTGAGACATATTTACATAGGCGTTCTCTAACAAACGATCGCAGGAAAACAGAGTTTTTATAGACAGTTCCCCGCCTATCACTTTGTCTCCTCGCGCTTATTACTCTGTAATTGTCCGCTTCAGGCTTTCGACCAGAAGCCGCTTTTGGTTCGCAGCTGCTTATTTGACTAACGTCTTATTCGCATCTGAGACCTACATATCTGCAGTTCAAACGATACAGTCAAACGCGCTGGACAAGGAAACGAATATAGAAAGAGCAAAATAAAAGTGGGAGAAATTGCATTTCAATTAACGAAAAATTTATACATAAAAAAATCGGCGTCTACAATTACAAAAATATGGCAACGCAGTGATTAATGTTTTAATGTATCCGGAATGTTTCGCAATGAATAACAGTGTTAATGGGGTCGAAAAGAAACATAGAAATTTATACGAAAAAGTCCTCGGACCGAAATACAAAAACGATATGTTGAAATGAATAACGAACAATACGAAATAGTCTAGAAAATATCGGATACCGCGCGTATACGAAGGGTGGAATTCTATGACGGTCTTAAAAGGACGAAGTCAGCAAGATTAATGAAAAAGATATTCGACTTTTCTTTCTGTTTTTATAAAAATCAAAATATACACGAATAGTTTGGTTTATAGAAATTAAGAAAGTTTTAACCGAAATGAAGGAAGAAGAAGGATAAATTCAAAATTCAGACGAATATTTTGGTAGAAAATAGAAAAATTCGGAAGTTTCGAAGAAAAATAAATTATGAACCGCGGATGAAAGGAATATCAGAAAAGGATGAAGAAATATTGGCTGAAGAGGTAGACTTTGAATCGTGCATAAATTATTTTACGTTTTACCCAGATGTCGGAGTTCGGAAAAAATATATATATATATGTGTATATGTACATATATATAATATATATATATGTACAATATGCTGCAAGAGCTGAAGGTTGATTATTGGCTGTAAAACGTTGTGCAAAGATGGAGAGTAATCTTCGTTGGACATATCATAGGACAGAATGAATTAGATAAAATGATTCTGACGAGACGGGTGGACGGATACCGAAAAAAAAAGAAAACCTATGATATTTGAATATAGTCGAAACAATTAGATGTGGCAGCAGACAGAAATACAATGCGATTGAATACGTTCGTTTGAGGTATTCCGTAGTGTCACGACGCTCGAAATATCGATAATAATGATGATGTACATATATATCACGATCACGATATGCCTCTCCTGGACAAGGGCTACCCAATACTTTCCATCCATTTCTGTTTTGTGCAATTCACATCCAGTTTTCGTCCTGCCAATGAGACAATGGTCTCCCTTGACTTGTTTTTCCCTCTATTGGCCACCATTGCAAAACACGTTTCGGTCATCTGTTATCGCTGTACCTAGCCAGATGATCAGCCCGACTCTATTCGATTTTTAGTGAAAAAAAATGTAAATTCATAGAGCGACGATAAACTTAAACTTAATCCAGATTGCCATCTTAAATTTTCGTTAAATGATTTCGTATTTATCGAATATATATATATATATTGTTACGAAGTAAAAAAAAAAACAATAATAGTAATAATAATGAGGAAACCAGTTATATAATTTATCATATTAAGAAGATAATATTATCCTTCGGTTAAAAAATTGTAGATATCGAAGAATGTAACTAGTAAGACGGCGTAAATTAATAGAGGTGACCTTAAAATTAATCCGGATTGCCATCTTAAATTTTCGTTAAATAAATTCGTATTTATCGAATATATATATATATTGTTACGAAGTAAAAAAAAAACAATGATAGTAATAATAATGAGGAAACCAGTTATATAATTTATCATATTAAGAAGATAACGTTAATTTTATAGTATAGAATATTATCCTTCGGTTAAAAAATTGTAGATATCGAAGAATGTAACTAATAAGACGGCGTAAATTAATAGAGGTGACCTTAAAATTAATCCGGATTGCCATCTTAAATTTTCGTTAAATGATTTCGTATTTATCGAATATATATATATATATTGTTACGAAGTAAAAAAAAAACAATAATAGTAATAATAATGAGGAAACCAGTTATATAATTTATCATATTAAGAAGATAATGTTAATTTGTTAATTTTATAGTATAGAATATTATCCTTCGGTTAAAAAATTGTAGATATCGAAGAATGTAACTAATAAGACGGCGTAAATTAATAGAGGTGACCTTAAAATTAATCCGGATTGCCATCTTAAATTTTCGTTAAATAAATTCGTATTTATCGAATATATATATATTGTTACGAAGTAAAAAAAAAAACAATAATAGTAGTAATAATGAGGAAACCAGTTATATAATTTATCATATTAAGAAGATAATGTTAATTTGTTAATTTTATAGTATAGAATATTATCCTTCGGTTAAAAAATTGTAGATATCGAAGAATGTAACTAGTAAGACGGCGTAAATTAATAGAGGTGACCTTAAAATTAATCCGGATTGCCATCTTAAATTTTCGTTAAATAAATTCGTATTTATCGAATATATATATATATTGTTACGAAGTGAAAAAACAAAAAAAAATAAATAACGACAACTTCGTGTAGAATTTATTCACAGGGCGTAATATCGAACTGGTAAAGTAAATTAATTTTTTGAAAGCGGAAGTTAGCTTAACTTTCGACAAACAATGTACTGATTTCGCATATATATTTACGTAGGCAATAAGAATGAAACGACTGCTTTCGAAAGTTCGGAATTCTTTAACTTTTTCCAACAAACTTATAACAGGCTTCCGTCGAAAAAGTTTTATCTTCATCGCAGAAATCCGTATAGTGTATTTATGATGTTTTACAATTTGCAGTTTCAGCTGGTGGTCGATTGGAGTTGAGACGAAAAATTTCATTAATGAGAAAACTTTTTCCAATTTGAAACACGTTCTTCGCGCGAAATAACGTCGTGATTTGACTGGCGAAATTTTTACTCTATATTGCGGTCGTTAATAAAATTCAATTTTCGACGATTCTTAAGATGATTGAAGTCGAAGGGTCGAAAATTATCGTGGAAATTCGATGTATAAAACGTTATGGTCGAATTATAACGTCATATCGTTGCAATCAGGCTGAAAACAAGTATCCCGGATGTAAACAATCTTCACCTTCTCACGAACTTTACTAAGTAGTTGATAATTCGAGTAATAGCCTTATAGGCAATAGTTACTCTTAAAAAAGAAAGAAATTATAAAGTGTCGCGATGATGTAAAATTCGAAAGGATGTGAAATCTTCACGGTAGCAATGCAAGGGGGAAAAATTACTGGAAAATCAATAAGAGGAAGAAGATGGCTGTAACTAATGACAACGAACACACAGAACTTGAGACAATCGCTCTCTCTCTCGAAAAAGTGAATAATAATGGAATGTATGCAATCTCCCGACTCAGGGGAAGCAACTATGATGATGATGATGTAAAATAGAATAGAGAGTCGTAATTCGAAATTTACCGATATAAAAAATATTTTTAACCCGTCTCAATCATCGCGCAGTGTCCCGTATTATGGACAACTGCGATTGAAGCGAGATAAAAATATATCGTTCGCGCTGGTAAATTTCGTACCCTAAACTTTTAGAGAGCTAGAAAAATTCTCTGCATATCTGAATCTTCCGACTTCGACTTCTAAGCACGAAAAACGATTATATAAACGTCCGAATATCGAGACGATTCATTCGCTCATCGCGCACACACGCACTAGCAAATGTTGTTAGACGCCTAAAGCGATTAAAGTGAAAACGATTTAGATAACACTATTTAAGCATATAAATAATAGAAACTAGATAATGAACTAATATTCTACACGTGTTTCATTACTAATTAGTCGTATGTATATTAATTATTTGAACATTTAGTTTAAAACTGCGATACGCATTTATATTTAAAAAAAAAAATAAAATACAAGAATGTATTTGCGAATGTGTGACTGAGAATTTCAATTTTCGAGTTAACTAATCTAGTTGACGAAAATTTCATGCGTAACTTACGTCATTAAATAGTCCCGATTAGCTAATAAAATCGATGTGATATTAATCCCCACTCCTTCGTACGCGTTACTTTTATCTAAAATCCAATTGTTCTTCCGATATATCCGATATATATATATATATATATATATATATATATATATATATATATACATATTTATATATATATATATATATATATATATATATACATATTTATATATATATATATATATATATATACATATTTATATATATATATATATACATATTTATATATATTTAAGCTAGTTTTATAGACTACGAGAAAGCTTTTAATAGAGTGGACCGCGTCAAACTCTGATACTGAAAAAATACAATATAGACAACTAGGACCTAATGATGACAATAAATTGGAAACAGACTTCAAACATGAAGATAGATGGCGAGTACTCGACAAAAAAAAAAAAATAAGAAAAGTCGTTCATCAAGGATGATCATCTCGATTATTCAATATATGCGTAGAGGAAATAATGAAAAATGCCAATACGGATAATCTAGGAATTTTAGTAGCAGGGTCAAAGACACAATTAATACAGGCAATACCAAACAGATTAAATGAAGCGGAGAAAAATGAAGTATGAGCATAAATATTGACAAAACGAAAGTGATGAAATTCGCGAGATCAAATCGGAGTACTGAAAATAGGAAATAAAAGCGTAGATAGCGTGGGTCAGTTCCGATATTCGGGGGACATTGTTTACTACTGACGGAAGGGATACAGCAGAAGTGAAGACAAAATCCGCTAAGGCCAAACGGACGTTCGAAAATATGACATCCGTACTGAAAGGTAGAAAAATTATTGTTAAATTAAAACATAGATTAGTTCGGTGCTCGACGTCGGTGTTAAGTTGGATGCTTTTGAAATGTGGACCTTACGAAATATGACGAATACAGTGCGCGGAAAAAATTACTAATAGAGTAGAAGTTCTCGATAGATGGTAGCCTTAAAACGCGAACGATAGTGCGGTACATTTTAAAGAGAAAACAGAAATACGTAGCGTATAAGATAAAAGAAAATGGCGTGCTGGCAGTACGAGGAAAAATCGAAGGCAAAGCGGCTAGAGCAAGGAAACGCCTCGAAATGAAAACCGTCGGCTTCGAGAGAAATTATAATATCGGATGTTAAGGCTAGGCAAAATACTAATTCACGATGTATCCTGCTGAGCAGATGCCACTACAAGAAGAAGAAGATTTATTTTGGCACCACTCCAGTGAAATATGCTGACCATCGTTGATTCGGCTAGTATCGATTAAGAAGACATTAACCGCAGTTAAAAGTTTCGTAACACAACGACCAATCCCGTTTGAACGAGCCAGCTTACAAACATCGCCGACTAAAACACCGATTTTTAACGTAATTATGTTATTTGATATATTCGTTTATTTATATATTAAGCAAATTGTAATCATTTTTTTTTTTTCTAAATTTAATTTATGCTGTATTTTTTTTTTTTTTTTTTGTAGCAGGTTTTTTTTTCTCAAATTTTCCAGTATATTATCATCGTTGCTTTTATACTTTGTTATTGTTATAATTATTGCATTAGCCACTAAGGGTGGTAATTCGGTGTACTTAGGATACACAATGTGTTGTATTTCATGTTTATTAAATAAATGATATTTCTTCCCTTTTTTCTCTAATAAATTATAAAGAACGTATGTGGTCTAACAAAAAAATATATTTAAAAAAATTCTGAATAGTGAAGAGAACGAACTTAACAGCATAAGAGTATATACATACATACATACATATATATATATATATATACATATATATATATATATATACATATATATATATATATATATATATATATATATATATTATTATTATTATTGTTCTAACTCACTCGTTGCCGAGTATGAGTTCTCTTTTTAATAATATCCCTTTCTGTTAAATAGTGCAATGTCTGAATCTTATATGCGACATTAATACAATTTCATAATTAGATTTATAACGCACATTCGTAATACCGTTCTTTTTGATAGTGTTTCGTAACACCTTTAAATCTTAATTTTGGTCCACCGCCATATCGTTCACCGGTATGTAATATATACCATATAATAATCGCGTACGCGATTGCCTATCCATTCCGATAATATAGTCAATCCATCTTAACCGAGCTTTAGGTTAGGTTAAGTTTTCGGTATGCGATTGTTATCCATTCTAATAACATGACCAATCCATCTTAGCCGAGCTTTAGGTTAAATATTGTTCGATTTTATTACGATTGGTCATTTTCAGAATTCTTTCATTCGACATCTTATCTTTCCACGTTATTCTTAAGATTTGTCTGAACGATCTCGTCGGCTATGTCTTTACAACTATACAACAAAGTTGATTATACCACTGCTCTATGATCCATAGACCTTTTTGCAGACTTCTTTTTAGATTTCTACGTAATGATGGCCGTCGGCATACTGAAAATATTAAAAGCTAACGTACGAACGCCTCGAACCTTGTTACGTGCGATGCGTAGAAGTGTACGGGTTGAAATGATGCTTAAATCAAATGTGCTCAAGTTTAATACGAGCTTTTGGTACTTTAAAATGTTCAAGTACTTATTATATATATTTCTTTTTATATATACATATACATATATATATATATATATATATATATATATATATATATATATATATATATATATATATATGCTAGAATAAAATTGCTCTCACGAAAATACTAACACCTTTCGAATATTATCGAGGGGGGTGTAAGATAGATAATCTAGTAATCTAAATTTCTGTTCGTGTTCGTATAGAGAGTAATTGACCCATATTTTACAAACACACACACACACATATATATATATATATATGCTGATCAATCTAATTCATCGACATCGGCAACATAAAAACGAGTTAATTCGATCGCTATATCGAATTAATTGCATAATTATATATATACATAAATATATATATAAAAATATATATATAAAAATATATATATTTATGTATATATATATATATATATATATATATATATATATATATATAACAGTTATTGTACTGTAACAAGGATATATTTAGGCATGCGTACGTATTTAATACTATGATTACATACGCTCCAACTAAGCGACTTAATTCGCGAAACTATTCGTTGCTCATATGCGTCACTAATCGTATCCGCTATACTATTGTAATTCTGATCGGTGTGATGCTTTATTTCACGTCGAGGAAACAATACATTTCATCAGTTTAACCCGAAATTTCCAGCATTTCGTAAATTCATAATTTTCTTCTTTAATACGAATATTATATATAATATATTCGAATGATAAAACTATTTTTTTTCGCAGTTATTACACTATTTTCGAGTTAGATAGTAAATCATACCTTGCAAAGAGCGATGGTTAAAATTATGTTACGCAGCGAGAAGTGGCGAATTAAAATAAATCAACACGTATATAGTATTCTTAAATCGTCATATAGAGCAATTAAACATCGAAATAGATAATAAGGTTGTTGCCTTTTTTAAAAAAAGATATTAAATACCTAGTCTGATACTTAGGTCAAAAGTTAACACGGTCTAACCCATATTAATACAAAAAGTTCTGAACTCGGAATCAAAAAAACTAAGAAGCTGTATTAGTTAATAGGAATATGCAATCTCAACTTAATTTAAAGAAAGAAGAAACTTCTACTGTGCAATCGAATACTCGCTTCAGTGTGGAGGTAATGCGAATTATGGGGCTGCAGTGAAAAAAACGATGCAACGAAAATACACAATCAAAATATTACTCTCGGGTTAATCGTCAGTGCTCGGTGGTATGTAAGGAACAAAACTATATACGATGACGTACGGAGTACATAGTTGACGTAATTAAAAAGATGACAGACATCAGGAGCGATTACATAGTCACGCTAACTGATCTGCAATTAGCTTATTGGTTAATTCGTCACAGGTGCAAATTTTCAGATTGAGAAGAATTAAGCCATTAGAACTGGCATAGTAATGAAACTTATGTAAATTATTAAACGTAAGATATTAATATACTTGTCATTGGATTATGTACCCTTCTCGTCGTGATCTTTTGCTATACTATCTACCGATAAAAATTTATTTAAACGTATATATATATATATATATATATATATATATATATATATATATATATATATATATTAAGGGTTTCAGTTCGTTTGATCGTATTTTCGACGAAGTTTCGCTTAAATATCGTTAACGATTTAATTCAATATAGAACTATTATCGATATAACCTATATTTTTATGATATTCCGTATCTTTAATTCCAATTTTAACAAATCTGCAACTTTTATAAAACCAATGTTTTTAGATGCACATTTTAAAATACATCTTCAATATCTCGGATATGCACCACGCGTTTTATATTCCCTATATATTAAAGACTATATATTTAAATTAACGAACATTTTTATGCATTTTTTTTCTAATAAATATTTTTGCATATCTTTCTGGGGAACCGCAGCCAAATCCAATCTCGAAATTCTTGAAAAATTTCAAAACAAGTTTATGCGTATGATTTCAAAAGCACCTTGGCTTGTCTCGAACGCCCAACTTCGCATCGATCTCGAAATCGATCCAGTTCCTGTTATCATTCACCAAAACAGCTACATTAATCGTCTTCACCTCCATCCGAACGTTGAAGCAGTTTCACTCTTAGATGATTCTAATGACACCCGACGGCTGAAAAGTAAACATCAGCTGGATCTTATTAATATTTAATTTTATTATTTTTTTATAAAATAATTTAACTACCGGTGAAATCCTCCTATAATTCGTTATGGTAAATGTAATTAGTTTTACAGTGCCGATAAAAACTTTATTTAAATAATAATAAATAATATATCTTATTCTTAGCCTGCTTGGCTATCAATAGATGATTTCAGTCGGAGATAATTGCTTGAGTACATTCAGCTATTCAATGATAGACAGAATTATAGTTTCACGCTGAATCAAATTTTAGTCTGATGCTGGAGACTAATCAGCCAGATGAAGTAGTTTTGTCCTCTTTAGTCTCCTAATCTCCGATGAATTATCCAGAGGAGATTTAGCGCGGTGTTATTAGTACGACTGTACAGCGTTTCGATATGTCTTTTTACTGTTTTCTTTAAATGACGTCTTCTACGTATCGAGTTTTTTGTATCTTGGTTAAAGGTATCATTGTTCACGAACCAAGGTACGTTTGTCATTGTTCTCAGAATTTCGTTTTGAAATCTCTGTATTATGCGGATATTGATTTTAGCACTACAGTTCTATGCGTAGACCCAAACGAGTGCAAAAATTTGTTTATATATTAATAATTTATTTTCAAGCGATAGCTTTGACTGCTTGCTTATTAACCGGATAAATTTCTTTAACTTTAGGTTTAGCTCCGCTCGTATGCTTTAAATATGTTTGCGCCATGTTAATCCTCTATCTAAGTGTAGACTTAAATATCTTACCTCCTCCTTAGTAGGGACTTTTTTGTTATTTATATATAATACCTTTCAGTCACACATGAAATTTCGACACAAAATAATATTTACATAAGGTGTTTAATATACAATACTGCTTCTTATAGATGACTCTAGATAATTTTCAATCCGTTTCAATAAATATTTTCAAAACTGAGACATTTCATGTCTCAACCATAAAATAAAAAATGTTGTTAGCAGTAAAATTTCGTGTACCATATAAATAGACATTGTGACTGAAAGATATATATATATATATATATATATATATATATAATTACGGGTGTTATGAATTTATTTTGTGAAAGTAACACGAGTACACTTTGTTTCATTAATGTTAATCCTTCATTTGATTTGAGCACGATATGGCTGAATCGTCTGCAAAATTTGCCACAAAGCAGTTATCTGTTATTGGCAAGTCAGCTGTATAAATAAGGTATAAAAGCGGCCCTAATAAACTTCCCCGGGGAACGCCAGCATCGATAGTGTATATTTCTGAATTTACATCTCCATATTTCTTCTGGATATGTCTTTCGTCTAAATAGGACGCGAAAAGTTTGTACGAAACCTTCCCGTATGTGCCATACTCTGTCAAAAGTCCGGCTCACATCCAGAAATATAGAGTAGTGTTGGCTAAAGAATGAATGACTGGATTCGCTGAATCAATTTCTTATGGTCGTAGAATTAATTCGTTTTTAAAGAGATTCATTGATTCATCGAGTTTTTTCATTTCAAGGAATCGTCTAGTGAATTGTATTTTGTACGATTGATTCGTAACTGAAAAGAATTATGAAGGTAATTCAAAAAGGAATTGCCTAATAAACCGTGGTTTTTGTATTGAATGACTATGTCACAATGGATTCTAATTATAAAAAGAATTATAAGTAGAATTCAAATAACCGTAGAGACATCGTAACATACCTGATAAAGATAATTAATAAACTAAAGTTCGTAGGTTCGTGAACCAAATTGATGAACATTTGTGTCATATAAATTATGAAATGCTCAAATCTGTTCTTTTCTAATCTAATAAAAACTCGGTTTCCGTAACATTACTCTAGCATGAGCTGTTTTCGAAGTTATTATATAAAATATGAATCTTTGAATATTTATTGAAATATTTCTGTCTGTGTTTATTTTTTGAGCAAATACAAATAATACAATTCGAAAATTCACGACATATAAATAAGATATACGAGTTTGCTCGTATTTCCATCTTTATTTTTGATTCGTGAACGATGAATGTGTTTTGTTTATAAAATTTTTTATATTCGCTATCGTTTAATTATATGTACATAGCCGGTTATATTGATTTAGATATCCATCAATTTGAACGAATACGTTTATAGAATGAATTATTGAAACTTACTGTATACTTTTAAAATCAAATACGAAATAAATATACAAAGTTTCTTTTATTATAATGAAATTTAAATTATATACTATAAGAAAAACTGTGTATTATTTTTATACATATGAACATATTATATTTTAACACATAATTTCTTGATAGCCCGAATAATATAATATAAATAATTATATATATTATATTACGCGATACAAATTATATTTAATCGAAATCACTCTTATGCATAAAATATTTACATATGTACAAATTTTTCAAACACTGATCTAATTCATAGAATGAATTTATAATTTTGAAAGGACTCAAAGACTCAAAGAATCAATTCAATGACTCAATTCACTCTGAAATAATGAATTCGGTGAATCAATTCACCCAACTGACTCAAATTTTTCAACACTAATACAGAGTCACAAACCTATAGCCTAGTGGCTAGAGTACGGACTTCTATACGGAAGGTACCGAGTTCGCATACGGTCCGGCAAAAATTATATAATCCCGATATTATCGCGTGGAAGGCAACGGCAAACCCTACCACGCATAACACCATATGCGTTCGAGTAATAATATAAAACACTACAAAAACACACGTTGGGCTGTATTGTGTCGTGACAACAAAGCGATTACAATCAGTTCTCCAACGTGTATGTGTGTGTGTGTGTGAGTCTATCTACGCTAGCGTCATATTATCATTGAACTTGTACGCTACTTTATACAAACAAAATACGTATAGGTAAGTAGTCGCCTACCTCAGATACGAACAAGGCACTTAACTTTTTTTCTTAATGCATTTTAACCCATAGGCGTGTAGTTATATATTTTTTTTATCTTTGTATCTTTTTAATGTTTGCCTTTTTTTTTTTGCTTTTTTCCTGTTGTATAAAAATTTTTTTACTGTTTTGGGGGATTTTTAAATCCCACTTAGCATATTATTTAACCCTTTCAGTCGAACATTATAAAATCTGAACATTAAATAATAAATTTTATAGGGGTAATACTGCTTCTTGGGTGAACGTTAGATAATTTTCAATGTATTTATGAAAATATTTTTAAAATAGTGACATTTCACGTATGAAAATTGTTGTTAACAATAAAATGTCATGTCCCATATAGTGGACATTGTGATTGAAAGGCTTAACTATATACTGTGGTTATTTTATCCGGGGGGGGGGGCTAATGTCGGAACTAGCGCTATGTATATAATTACGTATACACGTCATTGTGATTTGATCGAATAAACTTTTCTTTTCTACTTGTTCTTCTTTATAAGCTTGTACGCTAAATATAAATATAATTTTACATCTCGGGTATCTGTTTCAATTTAACCCTTAACTACGGGCAACCGGTCAATTTGACCGGTAAATGATTTCATTTATTTTTTATTCGTCAAGAACCACGCCAGAACTATGTACACTACTTCTCGGTATCTGTTCAGAGTTTAGTATCGTGTCTATATATTCGAAGTAATTATATACCTTACGTTGTAGAAAGCAGTTATTTTAAAATAAAAATCGTTACCGGCCGAAAAAACAAAAAAAGGTTGTCTTATGTTGACGTAATAATATTATTTCACTCTTTTCATTGACGTATAATGCACCAGTTCTACAGGGATAATACTGACTCGAAGATTGACCAACACCTGAAATGAAACGGTGATTAGGAGGTATCAGTCGACAAGTCCGATTATGTATAAGTCGCATAGTAAAGATAAATGAAATAGCACTGGAACGGATCAAGTATGTCAATCAGAGCAACTTGCAGAAAATATCCGCTGAAAAATGAACGAAAAACGTTCCATACATGTCTAATATGCAATAACGCTTATATGTATGTGATGTACAGGACGCTAGGACTGTGTAGTATAAAAATATGCATTCGATAATACAATGCACGTTTTTACATGAATATTATTTTTCCGATAGTTTTAATATTTTTCCGTTTAATCGAAATAAATTAACAACATCTTATAATTAAAAATAATATTTAATCACATTTTATAGACATATATATATGAATATTCCGTAAATTACGTTTTGAAACTTGGTAAAACGTTTTTATTAATATACTTTTTTAGTACAACTCATTTAATTTTACTAAAAAATTTATCGATTTTTGTCTTGAAATGTACACAAATATCGCGAAATTATTTTAGTACAATAAAATATTCCTTTTATAAAAAATTTAGCTAGATTAATAATTTAAACACACCGGTTAAAATGACCGGTTGTCTGTGACAACGTTTTAAAAATGGTGAACGTCTCTTGTTAAGGGATTAAGGTATCGGATCATTCGGGAAATATGATTTTATTTACGAAATTTTAAGGAAAGAAAAAATTACAAAAAAAATAAATAAAATAAAATAAACAGCGAGTTGCATTATTTCTGATATTAATTGAAAGTGACATTTTCGGTTATAAGTAGGGAAATTTACGAATTGAAATTCCACACTAATGAAATAGTATGTAATATTTTTTATCGATTCGTATCTGAATATATTTCAGGAGGAAAATTATATTTTACAAAATAAAAATAACAAAATATTCTATCGCTCAGGTAGTTCATATATATATATATATATTAAACCCTTCGCCATTCTGTACCCATCATGCGATGGAGACCAGATAGAAACCGTCTATTTTTCAGTAACAGTCATTTTAAAATGTACCAATCAAAATTCCTGTCACGTGTTATATAAGTAAAGGAATTTCTAATCTCGGAAGCTTGCATAATCATATCCAATCACGTATCAGACTGTAGTATAAATATTTAATAAGATCCATTTCTTACAGCCCTGGGTGGAATCGGTAATGCCCGTATAAATAAAACAGGGAAAAAAATGTATATTACGGATAAAAAAAAAACACGTTAAAATTAATATTTATGAAACATCGCAAAGCTTTTCGGCTGTTAGGCCGTTGTCAAGTAAATATTTAATTTTTAAATTTTTTTCCTTTTTACTTATTCACTTGATAATGGTCTAACAGTCAAAAAGCTTTGCAATGTTTAATAAAGAAAAATTTTAGTTTTTTTAACTTATTTTTGGTTGCTTATTTTATGAAATTACTGGAAGAATTCTCATTTGGTACCTCTTACGATAAAACGGCAACGATGCAATTCATTGTGTATAATATTAAACTTTTATTATTCATTTTTAAAAATCTATTTAATCCGTTTATTGATAGACACACATACATACATATATATATATATATATATATATATATATCATCATAGTCGTTGGGCACGGTCCGTGCATCGTGATATTATGATTCACTTTAATTGTTCTGTGTAATTGATCATCATCTATGCCTGTCCTGGGCGCATCTGACCATTTGCTGTAGTGAACTGACGTCAATTATCATTTTGACATTGTCCACATATCGCGTTGGTGGCCTTCCTCTTCGCCTGCGTCCTTCAACCACACCTAATATTATAACTTTTTTTAGATTGTTCCGTCGTATGATATGGCCAAAGAAAGTGGAAGCATCTTGGTTAACTTCTTCCAATACGTTTATCCTCCTCGCTGTCCACGGTACTTTCAGCATTCGCCGCCAGCAATACATTTCGAAAAGCGTTGATTCTTCGAACGTCTAACTCTTTCAAAGTCCAGCACTCAGATGTACGGAGAACGCTAACGTTTTCATTAGATGCATTTTGCTTTTCCAGTTCCTTCTTAATTGAGTTAGTGCAACCTTCGCGCTCATTATTCGCTTTTTAATTCCATCTGTTGAACCACCGTTTTTTGCGATAAGTGACCCCCCCAAGTAAACAAATTTATCAACTACTCGGAGGCCGCCTAAGCTTTGTGGATTATCTGTTTTGTTTTTACCATCGACGATCATTAAGTTTTATCTCGATTGATTAATAAGCCGGCTTCTTTGCTTATACTATCCAGCTTTTGAAATAAATTGAGCAATTTTTCTTTCGGCAAAGCGATTATCACAATATCATCGGCATATTGCAGGTAATTAATTATCTTTCCAGCGACTTTAACGCCATCGTCCCATCCTTCCATTACGTTTCTCAGTATCCATTCACTGTATACGTTCAAAAGGATTGGACCGGACTCCTTTTTCTAACATAAATTCATCTGTCAGGCTGTAATTAATTTTTACTTTGCCGCTGTTAGATGCGTACAAGGGTTTTATTAAATCAATTAAGTGACGTGGGATTTTAAATTCACTTAGTATCTGCCATAATCTTTGACACCGTACTGAGTCAAATCCTTTCGCATAGTCTATAAAGCAGAAGTATGCATTAACATTAAACTTCCTGCATTTTTCAATTATTTGCTTTATGTTTAAGATTTGCTCCCGCGTTCCTCTCCCCGGAACGAAATCTGCTTGTTCTGGCGATAGCTGTGGTAATAAATACGGTTTCAACCGTTCGTGTATAATGTGGAGCATAACCTTGCTTGCATGTGGTAGCGATGCAATGATTCTATAGTTATGGCATAAATAACGCGCTCCTTTTTTTGTAAATTGGTTCATACAAAAAAGGGCGCGTTATTTATGTCATTATATATATATATATATATATATATATATATATATATATATATCCCCCCCAGAGGTACTATGTACCTTCTGGGATCCGGAGCTCTAACCGGAACGGGGCGCGTCCACAGGTGGTGGATAGTGAAACGACCAGTATATATACTGGCCAGCTGCGAATAATCAATAAGCAGTCGCGAACCAAGAGCGGCTACTGGCGGAAAGTCTCTAGCAGACGATTCCAGTAGTGACAGGGTAAGGAGACATGAGGATGTAGAGCTTGAGGACCTGTCCTTTAAAAGTCTGCAGAAATCCAAGGACTGTCTCTCCCTCGGCGGGTTAAGGTCGCCGTAAAAATCTTACATTGTTACCTCCTCAGTAACAACCCGCTGCCTTGCGGTTAGGGTATTGACCCAAAGGCTAAGGGAGTAAACCCTGACAGAAAAACAAGAAGCAGGATTAACAGCCTAATCACCCCTGATTCTACAGTATTGTTACTACTATACAACTTAGGAAAAAATAGCTTTGAATGCGATATATAAATTACAACTAATAAAAATAGGGAAATAATAACAATAATATATAATAGAACCATTTAAAGTAATAGAAATATTAACCTGGCAGAAAGGGATAAAATGTATCTCTCAAGTTGCTTGGCCAGCACGGGAGATTAGGCCAACATTAGCCCAATATGACTGTAAGGAAAAAGAAGGGCCGTAGTAGCCAAGGCCAAAATGGGCAATCAGAATTGACTCCTGCTTCCTTACCGCCTAGTAGAAATACAAATAAAGGAAGCAAACACCGGATAGAACCATTAATACCACTCGGATTTGACATAAATACCAACAAATTAAGGAATAATGCAAGAACTAAGAATTGCCTTATGCGTATTTGCACATATGATAAATGCAAAAACACATTGATAATAGGCGATTTTAATGCCAAAATTGGGATCCGACAAGACATACGAGAAACATCAGTAGGCATTCACGGAGTAGGTAAAAGAAACAAAAAGGGGAGAAATGATGGCAAACTTTCTCGAAAGAAATAAGCTTTACTGCATGAATACGTTCTTCAAAAAGAAAGAGAAAAGAAAATGGACCTGAAAAAGCCTAACTTTTGAATATAAGAATGAGATTGATTATATCATCTCTTGATAGCTCAAACATATTACAAGACGTTACAGTACTGAACAGTGTTAATAACGGCAGTGACCACCGATTAGTTAGAGGTATATTAAAAATTCAGGATGTATCCGTGTGAAAAAGAGTAAAAAGAAATAAATCACAACTAGTTGATCCTGATAAATTAATAAAATATAGAAGCAAATATCAAGAAGAACTAAAATTACAGAAATCTGAAGAAATTAAAACACTGGAAATAAATAAACAATCTGAACAGATTACTAAAATTACGAAAGAAGCTGCGGTTAAAGTTACACCACGTACAAAAAAGGTAAACAGTAAAATAAGTGACGTAACAAAAGATTTAATGGCACGAAGGAGGAAACTAAAAGTGGATAAAGATAAAACTCAAACTGAGTGGGCAGAATTGAATAAATTAATTAGAAAACAATCGAGAAGTGATATACGTCAAAACAACACAAAGAAAATTTGTGAAATAATTGAGCATAACAGAGGGCCTAAAGTATTCAAGAAATCATTGTCGATGGGAAGTAAGCTGCTGACGAATTTGAAAAATCGTGACGGAAATATCGTTACAGACAAAACTGAACTATCCAAAGAGGTCGGAAGATTCTATACAGATCTCTATGACACAAAAGTTAATCCTACAATGAAAGACAAATTAACAATAAATGAGGATAAGGGAAACCTGCCGGATATAACAATAAGTGAAATCAAATACGCTTTAAAGAAAATGAAAAATAACAAAGCTAGCGGGCCGGATGGTATAGTCCCAGAAATGATTAAAGAATTAAATGAGGAGATTTTGGATTTGCTGAAAAATCTGTTCAACAAATGTTTAAAAGAGAACTCTATCCCGCGACTGTGGAACGAAACAGATGTTATCCTAATACACAAAAATGGCGGTACAGCTAGTCTAGAAAATTACAGGCCAATTAGCTTCACATGTGTACAAACTTTATATAAGTATTATTACAAATCGAATGACGAAACAAATAGATTACTGCCAACCGTGCGAGCAAGCGGGCTTTAGATCCGGGTTCAGCACGCATGATCACATTCACACTATGAGCATTTTAATATCTAAATGCAAAGAATACAACATAGAATTGCACATGGCGTTCATCGATTATCATAAAGCGTTTGATACCGTGGAAACATGGACAGTGTTGAAGGCGCTTGAAGAAAATGGTATAGATGATGAATAAATCGACATAATTAAAAATATTTATAATTCGCCAATGATGCAAGTACAGCTGGTGGAAAAAACAAATAAAATACCGTTAAAGAGAGGCGTCAGACAAGGAGACACAATATCTCCGAAGTTATTTATAGCAGCCTTAGAACGTATGTTCAAAAATTTGTCTGGGGAGTCTAAAGGTGTGAATATTGATGGGAAGAAAATTAGTCACTTGCGTTTTGCCGATGACATTGTGTTGATTAGTAATAACGTTGGTACCTTACAGGAAATGATAACTGACCTACATAACTGTTCCAAAAAAAGCAGGATTAACCATCAGCATTAATAAAACGAAGATCATGACAAATACACCTCAAAAGTTACAAATAAAACTAGATGACCAGATACTGGAACAGGTTAATGAATATATATACCTAGGTCAAATTATTACCACACAGAAAGAAACAATGCGTAAAGAAATTAAAAGGCGAACTCATCAATCGTGGATAGCTTTTGGGAAGTTGAGTACTGTCCTCAAAAATAAAGATATATCTAACAGCTTGAAGAAGAAAGTATACGAACAGTGCATCCTTCCAGTGCTTACATACGGAGCGGACACATGGAGCCTAACGAAGTATGTTGTTAAGAAACTTGCAGTGACACATAGAGCCCACGAAAGATTAATATTGGGCATCAAGATATCAGACCAGAAAACCAACACGTGGATAAGACAGCAGACTATATGTTGTTAAGAAACTTGCAGTGACACAGAGAGCCCACGAAAGATTAATATTGGGCATCAAGATATCAGACCAGAAAACCAACACGTGGATAAGACAGCAGACTAAATTGTCAGATGTAGTCGGCAGTGTAGCGCAGTTGAAATGGAATTGGGCAGGTCATGTAGCAAGAAGAAACGATGATAAGTGGACGAAACGAATAACAGAATGGCTTCCAAGAAAAGGACGCAAAAGTCGCGGTCGGCCGAATACAAAGTGGCAGGACGATATACATAGATCAGCCGGTGTGAAATGGATAAACGAGGCCCAAGATCGCTACAGGTGGAAACAAAAGGGGAACGCTTACATCCAGCAGTGGATTGATATAAGCGCATCGTGATCGTGTTATATATATATATATATATATATATTTGTGTATGAAATAGACTACCGTTATTATTATTATTATTAATATTTTCGTATAATATCGGTATGGTACTGTTGTAGAATCGTAATGGTATAAACTGTACGATCGTATCTCGACTGTAGATAAAAAATTTATTACGTTTCTAGAAATCGCAAAGAATTTACCGAGACAATTATGTATGTGGTACGTTTTAACACTTTGAGCCCTCAGTCACATTTTGAACCTTGGTGGTAACAAACACACGTCAGTCAATTATAACGGACCAGTACGATTGTGATAAAAGATTCAATGTCAGTTGTTTCTGGCTGACACTTCTAACTTTGTAACTATTTTTAATTAAAACTTAAATTTTCGTTTAATAACAAGGCTTTTTTGTAGTTTATTTGTGATGTAAAAAAACGAAAAAATTGTTAATCATATATGACTGACACTTTTATGTAAGATTTTTCGATTTCTAATTAATGTATTGCATTAAATGGTTAATATAATGGTCGAATAATGAATGTTTCAAAACTTTATACTTTCAATATAAACATACGTGTGTGATAACAGACAATATGTTAGTCGTAAATATGATTGACACATTTTTTTTTTTTTTTTTTTAGATTTTGTTCCGTTTCTAAAAGAAATAGATAAATTTCAAATTTACCACAGTGGTTCCAATGTGATATTTCTTAATATGGAGTAAAAATTAAAAATCGTCATGTTATCACATTTATTACAAAAAAATCATATGGGCCAGCGGTAAGAGACAACGTCAGTCATATATATGACTGACACGGAACTCAAAGTGTTAATAATCGCGAACGGCCTTGGATTTACAAAATTTATATTGCCGACTGTCGATTGTTTAAATATACTTGGTAGATTCCTAGTATATACTTGTACAACCCACCTCGATTTTCACTTTTTTTTTTCCAGAAATGTAAAAAATGACTATTTTTAACGAGTTACGAAGTTAAAAATCCTCAGAAACTCGATAAAAATGATGAAATATATTTGAATAAAATAAAGAGAAAATAAAATTTCGTAAAAATTAGGACGGAAATGTAGAAAACAAAATAATAGTGATGAAAGTTAAACTAAAAATTTTGCCGTAAATTTCGATGTATCAGTCATCCGGGTAAGGTGCCATTCTCTTATTTTCCTCGAAATACGATTGAAGCTAGCAGAAAGCTCGCCGCCAATGGCATAAAAACATAATTTAACCGAATTAGCCGAAAATTAACATTAATTAAGGAAATACAGCAATGGACGCTCGCAGGACTCAGTCCTTATGCAGACACCGACTGCTCCTTCTGGAAAGTAACACGCGCCATTCAGTTGTTTATGTTTCCCCACTTCTGGGTGATAGTGATCAGTGGGTTCGTCGCGATGAAGAAAAATCAAAACTATTCGCTCAACATCTCTTGCGTGTATACCTCACGATCTGCAGTCACCATATTGACACCGCTATCACTTCCGCAGCAAACCAACATACAGCTGCAGTCACGCCGTATGAAATTGCCATTTATATAATTAAAAAAAAAATCACCGGGAATTGACAAGATTCCGCCGAGTTTACTCGAGGAGTTGTCCAAGAAGGCCATTGTCGCGTTATTTATTTAATACATACTCGCGTATGTAACACTGTTTTGAGATAATAATGATTAAGAAACCAGGAAAACCAGAAGTAGATGTTACATCGTATCGTCCTATTTCTCTCTATTGTCATCATTATCAAAATTACTGGAAAAATTAATCCTTAAAATATTGTATCGGATTGTTGGTGAACATCTTCCCACACATCAGTTCGACTTCAGGAAATATCGTAGCACAATCGAAAAAGTGCACCGGGTAGTTTCAACGATGCCTTGGAGAACATTGCACGACAATATATTGCCCAGTTCGATAAAGCGTGGCGCAAGGGCTTTAAATACAAAGTCAACTAGTGCCGGGAAACTTCTGTCGCCTACTGGAATCGTATATTAGTAATCGTCGATTCAGAGTTTCCGGTGAAAATACCGCATCATCATACTACACTATACAAGCAAGGATCTCACAAAGCAGCGTGTCGGGACCGATCTTATACTCATTATATATACGAAAGATCTACCAAGGGATGGTGATACCGCGACGTTTGTCGATGATATTGCAGTTCTTGCAGCGGATAACAATCAGATGATCGAATTAGCTATTGGTCAACGAATTGGAGGATTAAGGTTAATGATTTGAAGTCGGACCATATTACGTTTACTAACCGAATCGTTGAATCGAATAATGGAGTATATTTAGGCATCTAGACCAAATACTCACTTGGGAAGTCCGTGTCAGGATGAAATAAAAACGATTAAAGGATAAAAACTGACTCGTTGGTCCGGAGTCGCCATTAAATACGAATCATAAGTTGTTACTTTACAAATTATCGGACCGATTTTGAAAATTGAAGCTAGACAAAATATCATTCCGCGTATTAATGCGTAATTCGTGCAATGACGATATACATCGTGATGTTCAGACGACATTCGTAAGAAATGTCATACGTCAACCGAACACTAGGATGAGACTAGGACAGCATACTAATGAGGAAAGCCGCTCAATACGGAACGGGACAATCGACGACTTAAGGCATCCAGCTGAACTAGTCTTATAATTCTTATAATTCATATGTAGTTATAATGAAAGTATGGTTAACGGCCTATTAGTGTGCGGCAATAATTGTACTTAGTATGTACATATGTACATACTAAGTATCATCGTGTAATAACTTAGTTACTAAATTAATAAATTAAGATTGCAAAACAAATAATAGTCCTAGGACCGTTATTAAGAAAAAAAATCTACTTCTAACTAGTCGAAACAAACCTTCGATTCTAGCCTACCTGGAATCGAACCTAATCTAGCCTGGGTATTTCGTTATTCTCGTTTATTTCTTCAATCATACATATACGATTTTATTTATTATTAATTTAAAGTAATTTTTAAAATAAAAAAAAAAAATAAACTATAATAACCCGATTGACGGTGAAAACTCAGTTTATAAACATACGAGTAAAATTTGCAAAATTTATAATAAAAATTATTCCGCATTTGTTTTTTTTTTTTTTAAATATTTTTTATCGTCTCGGGCGAGCAAAATATACATTAATTTATCCGAGGATCGATTCTTAGTTGTCTACAACTATACTAGGTATGAGCCAAATACTGTTTTTTGATAATTTTTCTAAATCGTACGTATCGAAGTAATATTTTTTTTATTTATTTTTTTACATTTTTATGTATTTTTATATTTTTTATGTTGTAACAAGGACGTCTTTCGCAGAGAACCATATCCTAGAGAAGATAGACGATTACCTTTTTTGGAATAGCGCAGTTGGTAACAGTGCTATTAAAAACGTGTTCCACGTTTATTGTACATACGAGAGATTCGTTTCAGTTTCATTTAATCCTATATAACGAGAAAAACGCGCGTTTTGCGTGTATTTTCGGAGTAAAATAATTCAAAATTAAGTTTTTTTTTTTTTTTTTCGAAATCTGGAAGAGTTGAAAATTCGGATTTCGCAAAAAATTACAAAAACGACCTATGCTCGAAATAGTGTTTCGTAACGAATTAAATGTATTGTAGCAAATGGCGGTCATCCGAAATGATTGTAATCTCTCGTTTTTTCTATTTTTAAATCAAAATATCATTGAAAAATTTCGGTCGGTGAGTTTTATAGTTAGTCGAAAATTAACATTCTCCGGATTACCCTATATAATTGGTCGGACGTATTTTGAGGCGTTGTATCCGAATTTAAAACGTGCAACGGAAATAGTTACGAGGGTAGAGCCTATACAAATGTCGGACGCAGGATGCGGAAGAAGTTTGTTACGGCGGGGCTGAAAATATTATCGGGAAGAATGTTAGGTACGGTGCTAAAAAGTAGTGAAATAATACAAGATGAAAGACGAAGGTTTTTTGTGTGTGTATGTGTATTTGTAAATAGCCGCAAATAAGCAGGGAATACGGAGCAGCCGATGATTTAATTAATTTCCGACTTAGTTCATTTCGCTTAATAACCGGAGATGTTAATATTGATTAATACTACGTTCAAGTAGAATGGGGAAATGGGGAAGTCGAAAAAAAAACAACCGTATCCCTAATCTAAACGTCGTCATCGAAACAGTAATTTCTTTGCAGGGGGAAGTTAATGAAATTAATTCGCGCATTTATATATATATATATATATATATATATATATATGCAGAGTGCATCATTTTTTTATCGTAATGGACTGAGATAATGACATAGATTCGTTACAGGTATGCGCTTCCAAAAAAATTAATATAGTATGTAAGATTTAACATTCTATTAATAACGACGACACACGATCGCTTTAGATTTATTAACGTGAACCGGTGTCGTCGAATATGTTTCATAATTTTACAAAGATTTTCATTAATCTTTTTCTATATTGTACCCTCTAAATAATGTAACTAATCGAGGGGACAATAAATATTACACACACACGCGCCTATATACATATATATGAACCAGCCACGAATCGTGTTCGTCTTGGCCGTCCGCAATCGGAAGCAATTCCTATGAACGGCCGATCGGAAAAGTTCTAATGATGACTATTTCTTGAGATTGTCTATCCATGTTGTTTCAGTTCTTCCTATCGATATTTTCCGGTTGATTTAACTCCCCGCGGTAACATTTTTCGTACAGTATATTTCGATCCTTTCCTAATACGTCCCGCATATTGCAATTGTCTTCTTTTTGATAGTTTGTTCTAACTTTCGAAGATTTGCCGGATTCTGCTCGCACAAATAGAAACGGTTCTCAATTCAAGAACAGTCGGTGCTCTTCCAGTCTATCCAGACGATCTGTTATCCTTAATACCGGGTCATTTCATTCGTGGAGCTGCTCTTTCAACAATTCCCGAGTCATCTTTAACTTCAGTACCGCAAAATCGATTCTCGTATTTTCAAACAGTTCTCAAGAGCGATTCCAATATTTTTGGGAGCGATGATCGCTAGAATGTCTTAATCTCACGAGTTACAAGCGGCAGTTTTCATTCGAGGTTGGCTTACCGGTGCCGTTATGAGATGAGCGTTTCCCACCTTCAAAATGGACATTCGCTCAAATAGTACATATTTATATCGGCTCAAATTTTCTTTCTCTAGAGTTGCCGCCGATACGTCAGGGCAGTCGCTACTTTGATAAACAAGAACCGTTTCAAAATTGCCCCGCTACTCGCAATCATGAAGATGCTAGAAGCTTCTTCAAACCTGTTGTAGAAGGCGCGGAGAATGTTTCAAAAATACGAATACAATCTACGCAGTAAAGTTGTTCATTGATCGGATTCTCCAATTACAGAGATTTCTTCCAGCGGTTTCATCATTTCATTCACCAATATTAGAGACAATATTGAGCAACCTTAGTCATGTACGGTCATCGTTTTGAAGTGGTTAGCCAGTATTTTTGAATTCTTTTCGCGAGTTAAGACCTGTTACGGGAGCCACTGTTTTTTTTTTCGCTGTTTATTTATTTATATATGTACATATATATATATATATAGATATATAGATATATAGATATATAAGTTCTTTTATTAAACGTAATTTTTGTGCATTCCATTAAGTTGTAATTGCAGTAAATATATTGATTTTTCTGCGCGCGCTTTTCAATTCTTTACGTTTAAATTTATTTTCACGTTCAATCATCCATTATAAAATGTAGTTGTTGAATTCCAGTTTATGGAAAAAAAAAATTATGTATTATATAGAATTATTTAAGATAAACTTATAAATAGGTAAATTTTCTCGCTGAAATATTCTGGATTTTCTTAAAAAAGAGATTTTAAGATTAATTGCACCCTTTGAAAAACTAGGTTATGTCACATTCGGATAGGTCTGAATCGAAGGTTTATTTCGGCTAGTTAGAAATAGAATTAAAGGGAAAAAACGAGAATGGCACGTTACCCGGATGATTTAACATTCAGTTTTTCAACATTTTGATTTTCTCGAAAAATATTGCTTTTCCGCAACCAAAATAAATACTTCTAGTCATTCAAAATGTGATTTTTGAAAAAAAAATCGTTTTTTTTTTTTTAAATTTTGCAGAATCTACAACATTCCTTAATATAACTAATAATGTTTGTTTAAAGTTCATACTGTTTCGATTACCACATATTTTCTTATATCTTCCTTCTTCTATTTCCACTTTTTCCTGTTCTGTTTGCTCTCCCACTTGTATGTGGTAATTCTTAGTTTAAAAATTTGAAAAAAAACCGGGTAAAAATAAAAATATTCAATCAGTTATCTGTTTTCTCTTTTCAATTTTTTCCTTTCTTTCTCCTTATTCCGCGATTCAACCGTTTTTTTTTTAAATTTCTTTTGTTCAAACTACTAGATTTCTTCAGCTGGTCCATACTCTATTTCTTTAGCTTTATAATAGTTTCCCCCCGTAATAATGTAGCATTTTTGTTGGTAATGTATCTAACCTTTTCGGAACACTCGTTATAGGTACGGATTCTTATTATTACAATATTCGAGCATCTTTATTTGCTAGATAGTTTATTTCTTTGAACTTACTTTTCTCCGCTTGTTCTCAAACGAAACATGTGTAATTAACGTAGTGCATTTTATACCACTTTCAGTGTTTGTTCCTTCAAAACTTCAATTTTAAACATTATAGGGATCGAAAATCTTAAAATATGCGCTGTATATGTTCATTTCGCCTGATATGTCCGTCTATTACTATTCCTAGATATGTCGAAGGTTTCTATCAGTGACGCACCCCGGATGTGTATATCTGGGATGTTGGCTCGAACATCCCACAAAAAACTAAAAAATTCACTGATAACAACAATAATTAATAATAAAAAAAAAGGCGCTCGTCGCGACGTGGGTCATATTTAAAAATGCCGAACAGCCCAACCGAGACTATTTTTTCTTCGCGTTGCAAAGTCGGTTAGATTTTCAGCGTCATTAGCAGACAGAATGTAAGGAATATTTTGTAATCTAGGCAGTTTTGCACGCTCTTCGTGATGAGGTTTTATTAGTGATAACGCGAGCTCTTTCAAAGTTTCCGTTTCAATTATCATTTTAGCTGCGAAATTGTTTGCAGCTTACAAGTTACGCGCCTTCTTCGTACGAATTTTATACTAAACATTCCGAGGTTAACCCCCACGGATGCGTCAATGGTTTCTACTCTTTCAGTCTTGATGTATTTCTAACTTCCGGTTTACGTGTATATTTTCAATCTGTATTATTACTATCTTTTTATCGGCATCAGTTCCGTATTTTAGATCATTAATTTTTTTAGTATCGCGAGTCCGTTTATACCCCTTTAACCCTTAATTAGTCGCGTCATTGCAGAAACAGCGAGATGAACTACATCGCCATTAGGGCGCTCTATGCGTGTAAATTACTTTGTATTTAATCTATCAGCACGGTTAGTTATATTCGGTCGTCTGTTTAAGTTTATTTGTTTCGTAAAATTAAATAATCCAGGAGCCTATTTAATGGGCTTTTGCTTTTAGATTTAGGATCTTCAATAAATGGAACAAATTTAGAAATACGACGATGAAGTATCGGACTGTTTGAAATCTGATGACGATGTTAATTTATACGACCCACATATGGACACAAACGAGAAAAGGAAAATGCATCATTTATTACGGTCGTCGGAAAAATATTCAGCCGCTCGTAATAAGTGCGAGAACAACCATATCGTGGACGAAATTTGTAAATGCGAACGTTATGTTAATTCTATTAGCGGCGATTCTGAACGATAACGATGTTACACAGAATATTTATATTCCTAATTCGATGTTACCTTTCGTAGATATCGTGTCATTAGGTTGTTTATACCTTTTTTTTTTAAATATATATTATTAATCTTGATTAAAATTAACATATTTTATACCCCTATTACCTTTGCCTAAATAAATAATTTAAAAATTCCGACATTGACGTTTATGCTGAGTGCGATGCTATTCGCTTTAATAGTGTGCGACTAGTTGTTAATAAGTTAGCAGCCTGCATTATATATTGCTACACGTTTACCTAAATCACCAGCGTGTCTGAAAAAGGCTGCCGAATTAATGTATATACATTTCATTCGTCTATATCAAGTATTGATAAAGCTTGCCGTACTCCCGTTTCCATCGTCACTTCGAACTTACCACACATTTTGTCCGCTGTTTAGGAAGTTTTTTTTATTAAACTGTTCTAAATAGTTTTCCTTTAATCATTCGTAAATCTTTGACGCCTTACTACTGCGATGAATGCCTTTTTAAATTCTATTAATGACGAAACTAAACATTTCTTTACCAATTCGGTATAATTTTTCAATAACGTCCTAGTAGATTTACCAAATAACCTAATTTACAATCGGTTATTTGGTAAATAATTTTTTAAACGCTCTCACACTTCTAATACCTTGCTTTAGAATTTTCCCTGTTCTTATTAGCTCTTAATATCTGATACACCTTGCAATGCAGGATCAGTATATTAAACTAATTCTTGTAAAGGAATGAACCAAATCCAGCCAGGTATTGGCGGGGGCCATTCTCTCGTTTTTTCCTTCAATTCTAATGCTAACTAGCCGGAAAAAACTTACGTGAAAGACACGGTATATAACTATATTTCTGCTCGTCCAGGACGGGATGTTAACCTGGTTTTTTAATCTTCAGGTTGATAATTATCAGGCGGGGTCTAGAACAAATTTACGAGAGTTCATGAGAACTTTATATATATATATATATATATATATAATGTTCTGTCTCCGTATCGGAGGGAGGCGGCTACTTCCTATATACACTTTGTTGTATCAGTGTAAGTAGTGTACAAGGCAAACAAAATATGGCTTTAGCGTAGATAGGCACATACACATACACACACAGCTTAGAGAAATGATTGTAATCGCTTTGTCGTCAGGATACAATACAGCTTCAAGTGTTTTTTTGTAGTTTACTATATTATTATTAGCGCGCACATGGTAGTGTATGTGTGTGTGTGTGTGTGGTGGTTTGCTATTCCCTTTCACGCTAGAATATTAAGATTATTTGTAGTTTTATTTTCTGATGATCGTATTCAAATGGTATCTTCCGTATAGAAGTCCGTGCTCACTAAGCAATCCCGACAACATATATAGTTTTAAATCGACCTAGGCCAATTCGCACAATGATAGTCTTAAGTCAATTCTGTCCTTTCCACCGTTTCTTTGTCCATTATTCTTTCATCCGTTTAGAATGGGCTTTTTTTTCTTCCGACCATGTTCGCGCTGTCTTCTTTACTACAATCTCGTGGTATCCTATCTTTTCTTTTCGTTTTGTCTTTTTTCTTTCTTTCCACGTTCGCCCTTTAGTCGCAGGCTCATAGCATCCTTGAACAGATTGGATCCTATGTCTGAACTTGTTTCTCTCCACCCCTATCTCTCTCTCTCTCTATATATATATATATATATATATAACATTCCAATACGTTCGAATGTCTATTTCAGGCCATCTTCGTAACTGAAGTTAATTTGATTCTTGTTTTGAATCCCATTTTCCGTATTTTACATATTTCATGGAAATGCAGATTAAATTATATCGACAAAACGAACGAAAAAACTTTAGGGTCGATGCACTGACGTATATTAAGATAAAACGGATCAGTAAAATATATTTATATACTTTGTTTTTCTTCAAAGTTTGTATATATATGTGTGTGTGTGTGTGTGTGTTTATATATTTACCGTTAACAATTTGGGATGATAATAATAAAAATGACGATTATGAAATAGTGTACTTCCGTTCGTTCATTCCTGTATATTTATCAATGGAATTCACACTATCGTTACACGTGTACATTTGATAACTTGCAATTTCACCATATGAGCGAAATGTATAAAAAACGAACTGGAAAAAAACAACATTATTTCAAATAGATCATAGTTATTATCAATATAATAATAATTATTATTATGATTATCGTTATTATTATGATTATCGTTATTATTATGATTATCGTTATTATTATGATTATTTTTATTATTATGATTATCGTTTTTATTATTATTATCATTATTATTATGATTATCGTTATTATTATGATTATCGTTATTATCATGATTATCGTTTTTATTATTATTATCATTATTATTATGATTATCGTTATTATTATGATTATCGTTATTATTATAATTATCGTTATTATTATTATTATCGTTATTATTACACCAATGTGTAATCGTTCTTGCTATTCTTCTTTTTCAAAAGACCCATTGCGATTTGTCCATTATCATTTCTTCAAACTACGTCGCTAGCTCGTCAACAATTTTGATCTTGCCATTCGTTTACTGCAATTGTGTTTGTTCGTCTATTCCCTGTATATTTCCATTCCGATGTCAAAATAACTTTATACTGAACATTATCCTGTTATGACATACTGCAGCTTTCTTGTCATATATATATGTATATATATACATATATGCTCTAATTTTAAGTTTTATAGACGGTGGGGGTTAAAAATAAACACTGACGAAACTGAAGCTATACTCTTCACAAGACGACGTCAATTACCTTCAGCAGAAATTTGACGGTAAAAGTATTCCCTGGCGAAACCAAGTTCGATATTCACATTCCGGATTCTCGTTTATCCCTTCGATGATAATATTAATTATATAATTGATAATAAAGCAAATACTTTCAACAATCTTTAATCGAAGATCGTATTTATCTGTCGTAAATAAGAAATTATTATATACCGAACGGTAAAATTATGTTCATTTAACGGAACCGTCGCTATCTAGGCCGTACAATGCTCTCCAAATGAGCGTTTAGAAGAAAAGTCAATGGTAGCGAAATTCATATCTGGTGCGGATTGGAATTCAAAAAGTCACAAATGGGACTCTCGCTTAGACAATCCACGGGGGTGGGCGGATTTTTTAAAAAGTAACTTCTAACGAAAATCTAGGTTACTTCTCGGTAGGCGAACCTACTTACTGGCCTTAAGATTGTAAAAGGAAATCCGATCGACTTTTTCCTAAGAAAAATAATATCATCTTTATATATGAGAGCAGAGTTTCGACTTACAGTCAGAACACTCGTCATATTAACGGTAAGCATTTCGCTAATAATAAAAATAAACCATGTTTTATCAATAAAAAAATTAACTGGCCTTTCTTTATATATCTAGAGGCTAACATAAATTAAAATATGTCGCTGAAAACTAATTACGATATCGATAAAGCGGTACAAAATCATAACCCTTACAAAATGGCTGCGTGGCTAGCCATTTCTACCGTACAGCGCCAGCCAAGGGTTCTAATAATGTCCCCCGAAACATATACTGATACTTGTACGCGAAAAGAGAAAATTACCTAACGCTTGGAATGCGCAACGAGAAATTCGGCTATTAAAACGCAACTAAATAGAAAAATAAAGCAAGTAAACAAAAATGAAATTCTTTACTACGTTTCTATCGAGATTATCGCCGACCAAACACGATGATTACTCACTATGGAAAGCGACCAAACGTACGGCCAATTGTGCATATTCCGCCAGTAGAAAAACTTTACGGTACTTCAGCCCTAACTTCGATAAAACAGCGCCCTTTGCAAATTATTTTTCCAATGCATTCACACCGAATACTGACGACTCCACAGATATCCTCGAATACGTGGAAAAACCACTGCAAATGAATCCATCTATAATACCGGTTACAACAAATGAGATACAGCAACTTATATTAAAAATATGAAACGGAAAAAGTGCCCCCGAACTTGACCTAATCACAGCGGAGATTATGAATTGTCACGTAAAAGTATATCGATAACACGAAAATATAACGCCGTCCTGCGTTATATATTTTCCCCTGGGGTTGGAAGTTTTCTCAGATAATTGTTGTACCGAAGCTCGGGTAAATCGTTTGAACCGGTTTTATCATACAGGCCCATTTCGTTGCTTCCTGTTCTTTCGAAGGTTCTCGAAAAACTGCTAATTTTAAAACGATCCTTTCCAATATTATCTACGAATTCGATTATTCCGAATTTTCAATTAGTTGATCAGTTGACAATGATTAGAATGATATGTATACGCGCGAGTAAATATAAATTTTAAAATTAATTGCATAGTTGATGGTAATCAATCTCGTTGATTATATTACGTTTTGAACAGACTGCGAATTTTTTTTCCTATCAGTAATTTCAATGTCGCATAGAAAAATCGCTCACGCTAACCAAAATTTTTTAAAATTCTATTCCCACGTATTCGGGCTAATTGTTTATTGTAATAATAATCGGAATAGCCGTGCATTTCATGCAACCGATCCGCAAGTGAGATTTTTCGTATATTATTTCATCATGTCTCTCGTTCAAGGTCGTCATCGTCTTCCTCAGACCGGAAATACAAAATAAAAGTACAGGCGGTCAATCCGTGCCGGAATAAAGCGGTTAAAATGGCTAAGAAAAAAGGATAACATTCCGCTTTGTAGAAGCGATTTTCCGGGCGTCGATGTTAAGCTGAAGATTCGTCAGAAACATCGAAGGAAAATATAGTTGAAAATGTCGTCAAAAGACTGATCAACAAGACTCAGAACTTGAAACGGATAGATGTACACACAGGACTATCAGCTGCTACGTGTCTGAATCCGTTTCATCGTTGATATTCGCATCAAAAGCGACAATACCGTTACCGATTTCGGCTATTATGCCGCGCCGTTGGTGTTCGATACGCTTGTTAAGGCAACCGCAACAATGTCGACAGGCGGCCGATCTAGGAGTCCTTCGCAATCCAGAGGATCCGAATCGTAATTTATGAAACTTTTTGAAAATTTGCTAATTGTTTTTATACGTACGTAAAGAATTCCGTGCATAATAACGGTTCGTACTATTATAATTTCGTAATTGCCCTCGAAATATATGTATTTAATAAATTCCCTTTTATTAACGATTTGTGCATGTGTGTGTGTGTGTGTGTGTGAGGCGGTGTAAAAACCTATGTAAGTATGCATAATTTTAGTCAGTTTAAACGCGTGAATTTTCACTTACAACATATTTAATAGATCGCTTTTTAGCATTTACTTCCGTAATGTAGTATAAATTATGGCAAATACCGAAATAAGTCAGAATTCCGCGACATATGATGAACTAGTACAAGAATAGCATATAAATTCGATAATGGTTAATAATATTAATTCGCCGTTATTTCAGTTAATTAAGAGTAGGAGTCAGGCAAGGATGTATAATATTCCAATTATAAATCGGTCATTTATATGCCGACGGTGGAATAATTTTTTAGCATCATCTAAAGAAAAGAAAAATTAATAGAATTTATTAATAAACCGAAGAACGTTGAAAAATATGGTTTACTAGTGAATTAAACAAAAACTTTAATCGTTGAAACTGTGGCAAAACATCAATGTAACGTTCAAGAAGTCATTAAAACGACAGAAAAGAAGCACGCTGATAGTTTTCATAAACATACTGACTGGACAGCGATTATCGCCTGCCGGATAATCTGAAGGAGGTTCGCCGACTACAACCGACCAAACCGCTAGATTTACTTTAGTTAACGATACGTAATGACGAAAAGCCGCTATGTGAACAGTAATTAATAGCACCATCCATCGATGGGCGTGTAAGTGATTAAATTGTACTTACGATAAAACATCTAACACCGATAGCCTAGACAGACTAGGCGTACACCATAGCGGGCAGGGGAAAAGACGGTGATAAACTTCGTGGTGTTTTTTTTAATTTTAATTATATTTCGCTTATAGAAAAGTCTACCTTTCATTATCCGTTGAAAATTTAACATCATTATCGCCATACTTTCCAATATTCGTCGACGCGAAAATTTATTTTTAGCCCTTTTCGTTTCAGTGTTTCGATTTTAATTTCAATTCTCGCGTTGATGAGGAGTGTCGTTAAAAAGCAAATTATCTTCGTTAAAATTTCTTCTTAATTATTGTATCGTTCGAGTGGCAGTGGAAAACATTTCGTTAGGACGAGAAATATTCGTTAAACATCATTACTAACAACACGGTAGAATACCGTGTTTGACATTTTTTACAACACGTACATACGCCCCAGGAAACAATAACGTCTGTAAACACACACACAAATATATATATATATATATATATATATATATATATATATATATATATATTAGAAATCTGACCGTGCGAATACTCGATTGGGTAATGACAGTAAAGTTTGAAATGAGCGCAAAAACTTCTTTCTGATAAGTCCAAATTGGAAATATTGTATGTGGCACGCGATTTAACAGACCACAAATTGGAAATTCACTAATACAGTCACGTATTTGTAGTCTACCATTGTTCTCTGCTTCTATATTTTGCATATAAAATTGAAATTTCTTCCTTCGGGAATGGAATAGGGTAGATATATAGGAGATAAAATTCTAATAAAGCAATAAAACTCTTGAACAAATTGTATATACACCTATATATATATATATATATATATATATATATATATATATATATATATATACGTATATATATATATAGGTGTTTGTTTTGCGCCTGTGCCTATATATATATATATATATATATATACATACATATAATTTCTAAAGGTTTTTTACCCATCGTCATTATAAACCGTACAGATTATCTGATCTGATCGTTCGTGTTGACCTTTACATGTGTAAGTCGTGGTGGCTATTTATCACGCGATCTATGTGACGCGGATATAATAGATATGATATTATGCAAACAGTCAAATCGTAAGCTAGGCAGTAATGGTAATTAGGAAAGATTAACTTTATACAGTTCGTAATAATGCAAAGTGCAGTCGGTTCGTGTTTCGCTTTGTCGTCGTTCTATCTATTCTTTTTCTACGTTCGATGGTGTTGGCGTTCAACATGGACGGTAGTGCGTCTCATTGGGTGAGCGGTTAAATCGAATTTCGTCAACTCGTCTCGGGCTAATAATCTCTATTCTCGTTTCAACCTAAAGACTGGCAGAACCCGTTACAGACGAAGATTGACCTTTGCGCCTTTCGCGACCTTTCGTCGCTTCTCGGGCCAGATTCGCCATAACCGAACAATTATGACGGATAGATAAGTAACTTAACAGGCTTTTACGTTGAAAACGTCATTTGAATATCTTAAATGATTATGTTACAACGCAACGTTGCGAGAACAGCGTATTACTTAGTTCACACCGAGCATCTGTAGTTTTAAGTTTATACTTTCGTCCAGTACGATATTTATTTATTTATTTCTTTACACAACAAAAGCAAAATGCCAATTACAGTGTATGCACTTACAGAATAATTATAAAATAAAAGTATGAACATAAGTAAAAGTAAAACTAGTCCACGCGCTAATTAACGTAAATAATATAAATAACGGAAAAATAAATTGCTAATACCATCAGAAAAATGATACATGTTTCTAATATAAAAGCACGCATCCGAACAGAATAAAAAACAGAAATATCATACACCCATACTCTCGCGTAATCAAACTCTCTCTATCGGGACATATGACCGAAGTAAAACTTACTGGAAAAAATTAACAACTGAAATACAGAGTTTAAATACATTTATTGTATAGAAATTTACTATCAAAACGAATATCTAACTGTGGATGAATGTTTAGCACGTTATTATATAGACGCATGGTGGATAGACGTGGTGAATTATAACATCTAGATTTGTACGCGTATGTAATTAATAGGAAACGCGATTGTGACCTACTACTAAAACTGGGGACCATAAATAAGATTGTAGATAATAAATGTCATAAGATCATTACTTATATTTCTTCTAGCACTCGAGTGTTTAATACTTCGGAAATCACATAAAATATTATAACTCAAAAGTAACCAGTTTGGCGGTAATAAATATAGCTCGAAAACCGAGATTGAACATTTCCACCGTACGATGCGTATTCTAATGATAACTCTTTGTTTATTAGTTATTTTTCGATATCTCTCCCGTATGTGGTACTTCTTAAATAAAACTCTTCAATCGGCTATCTGTGTTTTTGCATTTTGCTTTCTTTCTTTCTCTTCATTTCGCAATTTTCTTCCTTTATCGAAAAATCTTCTTCGTCTTATTGTTATCCCACTCTCGCCGGTGTTTATCAACCGTAGTTTAATTTCTATTTTCCAAACTGCCAGTTTCCTTTCGGTCGAGAGTTCGGCTGATATTTCATGATATAATGTAGACAATATATACTCCTTTGTGTTCAATTTTGCCATCATACGATGCGGTAAACTTATTATTCGTATACTTACTATTCGTTATCATTGAGTGCCATCTCCGTATCGGAGGTAGGCGACTATTTACACCTATACATATTTCGTTGCACAGTGTAAACAACTTAGAAGCTAATCGTAATATGGCGTTTGCGCTGATAGACACACACACATATACAAACTGACACACACACGACGACACAATGCAGTTCTATGTGTTTTTGTACTGTACTGTATTGTTAGCAGCGTGCACATGTTATTGCGCGTGGTGGTTTGCCGTTGCCGTGTACCTAATAATAATATTAATCTATATTCTAATTTTCTGACTACAATTCTTGCGTGGTCGATCGTATTCGAACTCCCTACCATCGTTATAGAAGTCCGTGCTATCACAGCCGACTGCAATACTACCAAGCGCCCAGCCGCCGGATCAAATTCTTCAAATCTGCCTTATCTGGTCTTTTATCTATCTTTTTCCCACAATGAAAAAAAATAATATCGACATTCAATACATATATTGTAGGTGTATATATATAAAAATCCGTGTTTATACGTATATCGTATATATGTATGTAAGTTTAATTTTGTACAATGACCTAATACATATCTATGTGCGCGTATATATATATATATATATATGTGTGTGTGTTGTGTATAATTTACTTAAATTAAACAACAAGAAAGAAGTTAAAATCACTAAAAGTATTTTCTTTATGAAAAATCACAAAGCTTTTCGGCTGTTAGGCCATTATGAAGCGAAATTTGAAAAGACAAAAAATATAAAAGGAAAAAATGGGAAAATATTAATTTAATATTAGCAAACTGAACGATAGTATTAATAAAACAATCCTAAAGTGAACGGGTGGTCCATTCACTGTCAGATTGTTTTATTAATAATGTTCTTCAGTTTTATTTTTTTCATTTTATACTTTATATCTTTTTAAAAAGAAGAAATGTTTAGTGATTTTGACTTCTTCTTCTTCTTTTTTGATTTGTGACCGTACCGTATCCTGCTACTTAGGCCAGAGGCACGGAAGGAAAGGTATAAGAAACTAGATTAGAGGAAAGATGTTTGTGATTTTGAGGAAGAGGAGAAGTTTAGTCTAGGCGGATGAAGTGCGTTGTAATATGTTGGGAAGGTTGAGAGGAAGGCCAGCAAGCTGACGTTGAAAGGTATATGTTGGACAGGAAACTGGGATGTGCGTGATGGTAAGAGGAGTATTGCATGGAGGACAGGTAGGCCGATTTTCCCTGGTGAACAGGAACTGGTGCGTAAGACGTGTGTGTCCGGACCGAACGCGAAAGAGGACCACATCTTTCCGTCTGGATGTTGGCATTATCGAGTTTGCGATGCTACGATCGTAATAAGGAAGGATGGAGAATCGTTTTTCTTGTTTATTTTAATAAAAATTACTACATTCCACATGCTACAAATTATAATTTACTTAAATACATGTGCACATATTTTATATACATACATATATATATATATATATATATATATATATATATATATATATATATATATATATATATATATATATATACGTACATATATAACACATAATTATATGTTCATATGGTACTTAAGTAATGAATATATGAGGCTACTGTGCTTTTTTTTTATAACGGATTTTTTCTTTAACTTTAATAAAAAAAAAATTGTGAATGTTTACGTTGAAAGTTACGAATTGGCAGTAAATATGTGGCCCCGAGCACTAACCATCCGACTTATTACTATCGTTACCATTATTATTATTATTGTTATTGTTATTGTTATTGTTATTGTTATTGTTACTGTTATTGTTATTGTTATTGTTATTGTTATTGTATGTACATATATATCTTATTTTTTACATTACGAAATATAAGTAAAGAAATAAATTAATAATTGTTTTTTTTTTACACTTCGAAGAATTCTTAGAAACCGAAAATAAATAACGATGATATTGTAAATATGAACGGAATAATTGATTCGGTTGTAGAAGGTTGTTTACGGCTATGCCGGCCTGCGTAAATGAAATATTTACGTCAACTACTAAAACCAAAGGTAAAGAAATTTCACGGAACGATTAGTAAGTTAAAGAGGGAAACAATCAGCCCATCGTAAAAATCCTTCAAACGATACGCGTAATTAATGTTTTGTCTTCTATGTCAATGTTATCGATTTACATTAATCCGTTAAAACGTTTGCAGAATATCAGAACATTTACATTGATTCTTTTTCTAGATGTCCTAATCTAATATATATATATATATGTATTGAAGAGTAGTGATTTTATGAATTAACAAAACAAAATAAAAACAATGTTAATCACCATAAAATTTATTTTATTTATGCGAAGCTTTTCGACGATAACGTCATAAATAAAATTTATTTGTAATGTTTTTGTAATGCTTGAAAATGACATCATAGTCGAAAAGCTTTGCAAATAAAATAAATTTTGTAGCGATTAACACAGTTTTTATTTTGTTTTGCTATATATATATATATATATATATATGTATGTATATACGTTATACTGTTTACTAAAGATCTCATACCTAAATGTACCATCGGCGAAATTATCTACCGTAGAATCAGCGAGAACACTAATGACAAGTCACCACGGCAATTTGATGAATATCGTCAACGTGTACAAGTCACTGTCTTTAATTTTGTAACATCGAAATGTTTCTTTTATATTACATAAATGATATATCGCTTACATTTATTAAGTTTTATTTTTATTCAGATTGTTTCTCTACGATTTTCCAACATTGACAAACACGCAGGTTTATACGCGGATGATATAGCAATATTTTGCAGCTCTTACAAACCAACTGCTATTAAAAATCAATTAGAAATCGGTGCACATAGCGTTTTAAAGTATTATCGCAAATGGCAAAATCGAAATAAATGCGTTAAAACTTGAGGCCATATTTTTTATTCGCCGTCGACCAATTTTGCCATCCGAACTTCTAGTCGATGATAAAATTATAAATTGATCGGATAGTGTACGTTATTTGGGTGTTTTCTTAGATAAACGGCTAACCTTCTCAGCGCGTGTAAATAACACACGGGGATGGTTCTATTTGATGTGGCCAAAGCATTTGATACTACTTGGCACAATGGCATTGTACATAAAATGATTGAATGTAAATTTCCAAAATATCTTATTATGCTCGTTCTAAGCTATTTAAGTAATAGATCATTCTATGTGTTAGTAAACGATATATTATCCACCCGTCGAACATGCTTAGCAGGAGTACCTCAGTGTACTTGGTCCATTCCTATTCGCTTTTTATTTATATGATATTCCTACAATAAATAACACAGAGGTAGCCTTGTATGCAGATGATACCGCATTATTCTGTAATTCTTATATTCCAAGAGCTGTTACGAATAAATTACAATTAGGGGTAGATAGGTTGATTCGATATTTTGCTAAGTGGCAGATTGCCATCAATCCTACCAAAACTCACAGGCAATACTGTTTACTCGTAGGAGACCACTTTTACCCCCCACCTTAATGGTTAACGGTGTAAATGTAGAATGGTCAGATCAAATCAAATACTTGGGTGTTATTTTAGATAAAAGATTGACTTTTATCAAACATTTAGATTACGCGTCAATCAAAACGCAACGTGCCATTTGTTCTATTTATCCTTTGTTTAAACGCAAATCCGTCCTAAATGTCGATAATAAATTAATAATATATAAATCGCTCATTAGACCAGTTTTAACGTATGCCTGTCCAGTGTGGAGTTCTATTAGCAATTCTAGTTATAAGCGGCTTCAGTTGATTCAGAATAGGTGCGTTAGATGTATACTCAACGCTCCAATATATAGTAATATAGTGAAAATGCATGAGAAATTGGAACTAGCTATGTTAAAAGATCATGTATTAAAAGCGTCTACCAACTTTTTTAAACAGTGTGTGTTACACATGATAATGATTTGATAACGGTGATTGGAAATTATGATTCCAAGCAGTTAAGAATAAAATATACTAAATATAAGCATCGCAGGCTGAAACATAATTTGGTTTAGCCTGTTAAATATTAATAATTGTTAATATTTGTTTTAATAGTATTAAGTATTTTTGTCTATTATCATTATCATTTTATTTATCGTTAATTTCAACGGTATTGCTTTGTATATTTTCGCAGGTTTTTTAGCATTAATTTTTCCTGCATTTAGTATATACTTAAGTTGAATCTTCATTCGTTAAAAATTCATGTTTCTTCTCTTACGTTTATTGTTACTGTGGTAAGTTTTTATTTGTAACGGTACACAGTTTTAAAAAAATTTCTGTTTGTTTTTAATTTGTAATTTATGTGAAATATACGTTTTCTTCTTCTTCTTCTTAAATTACGCAGCTCTAAATAAAACAGTAGGCGCAATTTACTTAATCGTAAATCGTACCTGAATAATAATAAGCTCGACATTTATAAAGAGCTTATTCGTCCTGTGATAGCTTATGCTTGTCTCGCCTGGTCTTCTATCTCGAAGGCGAGCTTTAATAAATTACAATACAAAATGAGTGGTTAAGATGCGTATTAAGTTCCCCAAGGTATGCCGGAATAGTGGACATTCGTGAGATATTAAATTTACTTTTTATTCGGGATTTGATTAGTTTTGATGATGATACGGCATTATTGGCTGAATTTGTAGAAGATTTGCGGCGAATACTAGATACAGTTGCTACTATAAGCCAGGAAATGGGAATCAATATAAACATTAAGAAAACAAAATTCATGGTAGCTTTACGCCAAGCAGTTACGGATAAAAAGTTATTTCTCAATTGGAATGCAATTAACGAGTAAATAAATATAAATATTTAGGCAGCTGGATTACAAGAAATAGTGACCCGGGTGTAGGGATACAAGCTCGAATTAAAATGGCCGGAGACATGTTCATGAAATTACACGTTTTTTGTAACCGATAATTAAGCTTAGATATCAAAAAGAAGGTTCTAGGATGTTACGTGTGGTCAGTACTTTTGTATGGGTATGGAACTTGTATGCTAAATATGAAGAAGCGCATCTCATCGTTCGAAATGTGGTGTTACAGAAGAATATCGAAAATTCCGTGGACAAGTAAAACAAAGAACGAAGAAGTGTTAAAACCACGAAAAATTGCGTTTTTGGAACACCTAATGAGAGGATCGAAATACTACATTTACAATCATTGAAAACACTTTTAATGTAACTATCAATAATGTGGAACTTGAACGTGTTTATGAAATTAATTATCTTGGCATGAACATACCGAGTTCCTTTCTAAAAAATTAAGAAAATTAAATTACTGTTTTTATTATCTGAAGCAATTTTTTTCATCTACACAGTTATTTCGTTTTTGTATACTTCTTTGTACCAACTAATTTTGTGCTACGGGCTTATGCATTGGGTTGGAGCTGGAAAGGTATATATCAATGTCATACAATCACTTCAAAACATGTTACTTAACACCATTAGTAATGTGGTAAGCAACCCTGTTGGAAAACTCGTCCTCTCGCCGTTTCTTGAATTATATGAAGTACAATTACTTGTTTTCGTCTTTAAAAATTTTAAACTTTTTTCAATTGAGTTGCATGGTGGTAAAACAAGGTTATCCTCACACGAGTTAGCAAAGTTGCCTAAATTTAATAAATTTCGTACCCGAATCCAAGCGGTTTATATGGGTGCCTCTCTATGTTTAACCCCCTTTGCCGCGTCAACTAAAAATTGATCTTAAAAATTATAAACTACCGCATAAGTCGTTAGTTGCATTTGTAATGTGTAAATATGTAACAAGATTTTCATAATAATAATTGAAATTGCTAACTGGTTTAAAAGCATTCGGTTGGAATTGTTAGATTGATGATTTTATTTTGTAATTTTATCTTTATTTGTAAATTAAATTCTATTTCAATTGTTTCTCAATATTAATTATTTCATTATGAGTTATTTCCTGTTATGCTTTTATGTATACACGATTTCTAGTATTTATGTGCATATTTTTATGTTGTATATTTTATTTTCGCTCGTTAGATACATTCGCGCGGATTTGTAATTATACTTTAATACTTAGTTTATTTGATTGGCGGTGTCTGGGTGTTTGTGTTTGTATACTTACATGCATAAATCGATTTCGTTTTGTTTTTTTTTAAAATGTTTCGGTTAAGAAACTGTATTAATTTCATTCAATTATATAACGTTACGTTATTTTAGTGCGATGAAACGGATGTTAAATTTATTTTTATTTGTATTATTTAATCCGGCGTTCTCGCAATATGAGTCGTGATTTACACGTTTTATATATTTTCTCTGTGATATTTGTTTTATGAAAAAATTACATTCATTCATCCAATATTAATGAGAATGGTCAATGGTAGAAGAAAACAGGGAGAAGAAGGATCTCATGGCTTGAGGACATCAAAATATGGACTGGAATTTAGAGTGCAGCGGAATTAATCAGAGCGTCAAGAAATCGGAACTACTTCCATCAGATAGCGGAGTCCATGCATGGTGACTAAGCAATACCCGAATCGGGTGGCATGTGAAGAAGAAGAATAACTCGTGTTCTGCGATAACTGTATATTGCGTGAGAATGAGCATATCATAACGATCCTAAATTACGATTCCAAGAAACTACAGTTTATGTACACGAAGTATAAGCATAGACGCCTTAAACAAAATATACAGTAAATTAATAATACTTAATAACATTCTTTCTTTTATAAGTGTATGCATTTTTATATACATCGTAGAATTAAGCATAGGTTACTCATTTAATTTGTGTCTACGTCAATTAGTTATTTTACGTAGTTAATATTGTATGTGTACATGTGTATATGTATGTGTGTATGTCTACATATGTACTTCATACTTTTTTTTTTACCACATTTTATTTATTTCCTTGCAGGTTTTTTTTTTTTTTTTCTGTAGCCTAACATTTGTCTCGTTAATTTTCTATATTTAGTAATACTATATAAGTTAACCGTTAAGGTATAAACTACTTAAGCGGACCTTGTTATGTATATATCTTAATGAAATAAATATAATAATAGACGTAGCAACCAAGCGTGTTCGAAATATTTACCGCCCGTTCGTGTTCGAATGTTGCAAAACTTGTAATAAAAGATCAACTTCTCTCAATAACACAAAATTACAAGAATATATAATTGCTCTTGGTAATATAAAAAAAAGGTTATTCGCCTCTAAACTCTCTAAAACCCGGTTGCGTAGAAAAACCGAATACATTTATTTGCACTCATAAAGGCATAAAATTAAAAAAAATCAATTTATACCGGCTGAAAAGTTTGCTAAAACTTCGAAAAAATTAATCTTATCAAATATTCATACATGTATCCCTAATAAAGTAATTCTCGATGCTTTGGTCGCCAATAATCTTATATTGTCTTTTAGCAAAACATCGTAAACATCCGTACAATACAACTGTGAATTCTTGTATACATACGGATATTTGTGGTCAGATTAATCCAGTTTCTAGAGATGAGTATAGATATTTTGTATATTTTATTGATGATTATACAGGTTTTAAAGCAATCTATTTTTTGAAAAATAAGAGTGAAATGTTCGAAAAATTTCAAGAATATGAAAAGTGGATTTCTACTTGACTGAAAGAGAGGAGGAGAGTATGGTGATAAAGTTTTTTTGAAGTATTGTAGGAATAAAGGTATTCGTGTTAATTATACCCCAGCATATGAGCTTCAACTAAATGATGCTGCGGAACGTTTTAATGGAACTATTTGTGAAAAGGCTCGTGCCATGTTATTTGAGAGTGGATTACCTAAAGAATTTTGGAAGGGAGCGATAATGCTAATTATATAGTGAATGGGAGTATTACACGACAAAACGAGTAGTAACAGAACTCTGGCTGAATTGTTTTATAGTAAACGTCCTAGTACTAAGAAGAAAAATTTTTGGTTGTTTGGCATACAGCTTTGTTGATAAAAAATTTCGTGGAAAGTTTGATGCAAATAGTGAAAGAGGTTATTTCGTAGGGATTCGACAAGGAGGTTATAAAGTGTGGTTGCGTGAGAAAAATAAAATTGAATTTACGAGTAATGTAGAATTTGATGAAGCAAAGATTTATAAGCGTATGAATGTTAGGTGTGTAAATAATTTGATAAATGATGAAAAAGAGAATGATGATAAGGAAGAGAATGAGAAAGAGGTTAGTAAAAATGAAGAAAAGGAGTCAGAAGAGAGATCAGAAAGAATAAGAAAGCGGCAGAGGTTTGTACCAAAGAAATTTGATGATTATGGTTTGGAGATTAATTATGCGAGTTTAGATGAAGTACCACAAAGTTATGAAGAAGCCATGAACTCTAAGGAATGAGAAAATTGGAATAAGGCTATTTTGAAGAGTTGGAGTCAATAGATGAAAATAAAGTATGAACTTAAGAAGATAAAAGAGGGAGATAAGGTAATTGAAACGAAGTGGGTATTTTCGATTAAGAACCAAAGGTTGTAAGAACGAGAGATATAAGGTAGGTTGCTCAAGAGTATAATACTTAAAATAATGCTCCTTTAGAACAAACGTATAACTATAATACGAAGTGTACTATCTGTAGCAAATGAACGTGATATGCATACTCGTCAATTGGCTTTTAAAACGTCATTTCTCAATGGTTTGATAAAGGATAGAGTTGTAATAAAACAACCACCCGGTTTTGAGGAGGGTAAGGATCGTGTATGTAAGTTGGACAAGGCAATTTATGGTCTGCGGAGAGCATCAAAGTCGTGGAATGGGAGATTACATGAACTTTCGTCACAATTCGGTTTTATTCAGAAGTGGATAGTTGTTTGGATGAGATGTACTTATCTTCTAGTGTATGTTGACGATATTTTGCAAGTATCTGACACTTTTAAGGGAAATGAACGTCATTATTAAGATGTTGGGTAACAGTTTTAAAATGATGGATCTAGGTACTGTCAAAAACTAGTTCGTATTAATATTGTGCGTGATGGATCGACGATGAAATTACATCAAATTGATTTTATTGAGAAGTTATTGATTGATTATTGTATGTCGGAATGTAGACCTATTACTACGCCAATGGAAGCGAATTTTTTATCGAATGAATGTACAAAGGATGAAATATGTGAAGAACCTTACAGAGAATTAGTAGGTTCACTGTTATATTTAGCAGGTAGTACTCGACCAGATATAATGTTTTCTGTCAATTTTTTAAGTCGTTCCCAAGAAAATCCTACGAAGTCGAAATGGATAGCTTTAAAAAGAATTCTTCGATATTTAAAGGGTACTATGAATGTTGGATTAATGTATACGCGTGGGAGTATATTGAATGGATATGCAGATGCCGATTAAGCTGCAGATCGTTTAGATAGGAAATCAGTTAGTAGTTTTGCGATTGAAGTATATGGTAATGTAGTAGGATGGTGAACAAGAAAGCAGAATGTTGTTGCTCTGAGTTCTACGGAAGCAGAGTATACTGCATTATCTGTAGCGATTAGTGAGTGTTAAGAGTAGGTATTAGAGAATCTCGGTGTGAAGACCAGATATGTCATTTTCGAAGATAATGAAATTGCTATACATATTAGTAAAGCGGTTGAAGGCACTAAGAGAACGAAACACATCGATATATCATTTCATTCGTGATTATATCGGGGAAGGTATTATAGAAGTTAAATCTATTAATACTAAACAGCAAAAGGCTGATGGGTTAACGAAATCATTGCCAAAGTTGGCATTTGATCAAATGCATGATTTAATGGGCTTAGGTGTATAAATATTTTATAATTTGTTATTGTTTATAATAAATAGAGATTATTGCGTGCAAAGCTTGAGGGGGAATATTAAGTGTAACAAGCTCTGCATACAATCATAATTATATGTATTAATAGTGGCATCACTTACGTTGTAAGTCGTTCGATTATGTACGTTATATTAAGAGTTTACTTTCTAATGAAGCGTGTGATACAATGTTCCTACCTTTTTCATTCATCAGTGACCACAATTATTTAAATAATTAAAATAAATAATGTATCCTACCAACTTAAAACATATAATAATAAACGTTTAAATTTTACATTAAAAACTTAAAAAAAAAAATAAAATCAATATAAATTAGCGTACCATAATGTAGACACCTGTATATTTTCATATATGTATATATATATGTACCTGCGTGTACATATATATATATATATATATATATATATATATATATATATATATATATATATATATATATATATATATATATATAGATAGATAGATAGATAGATATATATACATATAACTACGTTTTATTCGGTTGGAATTGTTAGATTGATGATTTTATTTTGTAAATTAAATTGTTTTATTTGTAAATTAAGTTCTACTTCAACTTTTTATTAATTATGTGATTATGAATTATTTCCTGTTGTGCCTTTATGTATACACGGCTTTTAGTATTTATGTGTATATTTCTATGTTATATATTTACTTTCGCGCGTTAGGTATATTTCTGCAGATTTGTAATTATAGTTTAATACTTAGTTTATTTGATTGGCGGTGTCTGGGTGTTTGTGTGTGTGTTTACTTATATATCTAAATCGATTTTGTTGTTTTTTAAAGAATGTTTCGGTTAACCAACTGTGTATTATTTCATTGAATTATATAACGTTACGTTTTTTTTAGTGCGATGGAACGGATGTTAAATTTATCTGTATTTATTTGTAGAATCCGGCGTTCGCGCAATATGCGCATAGTCGGGATTTACACGTTATATATATTTTCTTTGTAACCTCGTATTTTAATTTGAAATAAATTTGAATTTGAATTTGAAAATATATATATATATATATATATATATATATTGTAAAGAGAGTGTTAGGGAGAGAAAAAAGATAAAAGATTTTATTTTCTATCAAAAACAGCGAACGAGCGCATATGTATATATATACATATATATACATGTTGGAAAAAGGTAGTTTTATCTAAGGGTAGAGTTAGCTGCTAATATATATATATAATGTAACCTAAAAAGGAAAAAAGATCGTTGGATGGTCGTATCGATCGACGGGTGGTCCGTAGGCAATAAATTACTCAACTATCGATGTAAGTGTGGTCTTTCGTTCGGACCAATTTTGTCGGACATGGAAAATTTTACACAGTGTCACAGTCGGTGGGATTTTAATGAATTTTTGTTTTATTTTTATTTATATTTGATCCATATTGACTGGTATTGCTTTCGAGCTCATGTAGACGGTTTTCCATCTTTTTCGTATTCTATGCTATTAGAGCGTTGTATCATCGGCAAAGATGGGTTTATCCTTTTTCGTTCCTATTATTATTCTGGAATTCCGTTTCGTTATAATATACCCATAGTTAAAAGTATTACCGAATACGTATACGCTGAATAGATTGTAACGAAAGCTTTTCTTTTGGTTTTATTAAAAAAAAAATAAAAAAAAATTTATCGATCTATTATTTACTCGATAGGGAAACGTCATTTGTAAAGAAAAAAACATAATATCTCACTGATGTAAAAATTGCTCTTCTTCTTAGGTCTATTATAACCGAAATGGGAATATTAACAAAGTCAACAAAAATATTTAGGAGAATTTATAGAAATAAACGCGTTAGATAAAACACGTAACTGAGAAAGAATAAAAATAAAAAAATGGAATTAGCATTCCGATTAACAGAAAAATCAAAAAAATCGACGTCGGTATAATCGAAATTTTATAATGAGCCGATTAAACCGGCAGGGCTATACGCGTCGGAATGTTTCGCAATATAAAGCTGAAACAAATCGAAATGAAGAAAAGTAAAAATTCTAGGAGACCACCGGATGCGATCGGGAAATGTGGGGGAAAAAAAAAAGGAGTAATAAGGAAATATACGTATATCGAAGAATCACGATGGAAAAAAGATGATTAAGCTATTACTAAAAAAAAAAAGAACGAAGACGGAACGATTAACAAGAAGAATTTCAGTTGATGAAAACCGTAGAACGCAAATCGCTCCTGGGGTTGCCGGAAGTTAAGAAAGATCCTGAGCAAATTAACGTCGCCGCAGAAGATGATAAATAAGATAAGAGCAGGCTTAGAAGCAAATTTAATAATATCCATAACTTTGAAGAAAAAGCGAAGAAGGGGATATTAAATGGACGGATGAACGAAAACAAAAGCACAACGAAGCAATGAAGAAATACTGGTGTGTAAAGAAGAGGAACAAACATCACGAAGATATTTTACCACGTGGCCCATAGTTGGCCAACACATCGCACACATATAGTCATGTACATACACGCTTGAAAACTCCGTGGTGAAACGCAATATTTTAACGCAATAAGTATATAAATGCGATAAAACTAAGTGCATTATTGAACAAAAACATCTATAAAATCTACGAATAAGACAAAGACAGCGCACGTTCAACGAGTTCTTTAAATTCGTATAAAATGTTTACACATATTCCTATTTTCATACGTAACAGAAAGATATACACATATATTATCATAAGACACAAATAGTTGAATAAATCTTATTAATAATTTCCTACGACTTCGTTTATAATTCGTTAAATCGATTTTTTAATTCCTCGAGATTTCGGAATTATGTTCGATCGGACTAGCGTTACAAATTCGGTCTTATATTCGTGATTGATATTTTTACTTTTTCCATACCTCCTGATACTGCTTTCGAATGAGACTTTAAATTCGCTAGCCACGTTCAGTAAATCTCTGTACAATAACAGTAAGTAGCATTTTATTTCGGACAAACATTCTCAGTATCGCACGTTGAAGAACTTATACGGATTCAATATGGTATTTAGCCATACCACTCCCAGTAAAACTAAATGTCAGGACCGGTTGATATAAACGTCTTATATGAATTGAAGAGAAGAACTGTCTTAAATAGTAGAACGAATAATTGAATTTTTTAACGGTTTTTTCGATAGATACCAGGTTGTTAATGTGCCATCAAACTGTACTTCCGGATATTTATTAATTTCGTCAACCGTATCTACTTTAGTGCTTAAATATAATTCGAACTAATTCCAGTTTATTGAATCTTCGTTCGAACAGATTACGTACTTTGTTTTATTATAACCGCTGATTTTTCCGCCTTGGTCTAACGTCTGAAGCAAACTTCGGTAACTAGATGAAGTTAAACATCACACGCTCAATGGCGAGGTTTTAAATTATGAGAAAAATCCGAGATATCTCGGAATAGTCTTGGATCGTCAACTTACATTCCGTAGACACCTGGAGGAGCAAAGATAAGAACAAGAAATAACATCCTGCATAAGTTGGCGGGAACTACACGGAGAGCAAGCTCAACGGTACTTAGAACATCAGCTTTGTCCTTGCCATTTTCAGTGGCGGAGTATGCAGCCTCTGCCGGGATAAACAGCGCACATGTAAAGAAGGTTGATGTAGAACTAAATAAAACTATGAGGATAATCTCGGGAACACTAAAATCTCTACCTCTACAGAATGGCTTCCAGTATTGTGTAAATTCCACCACATACAAGAAGAGAAAAAGCCACAAAAACTGAATGGTCAAAGTATCTAACAATGCCTATAAATCGAGATATAAACGCAGCCAAACGACTTAAATCGAGTAAACCAGCCTATGAAACAGCTAAAGAGCTTATTGAAAAATATACCGCAGCAGAAGATAAGTGGTATCCCAACTGTGTGGACTAGAAAAGATATAGATCATCATAAATTGATCCCCGATCCAAACAAAAGAACGATTCGATTTACCGCGGAAACAATGGGTTAAATTGAACCGGTTGAGGACCTAGCATGGTAGAAATAACTACATGTTAAAGAAGTGAGGATTTAAAGACAGCAGCAGCTGCGTAACAGCTTCCCAAACAATTATCATGAATAAATGTCCAACGCCGGCATTAGCTGGCGGATGGAAGGAAGTCAGAGACATTACGAGTACAGGCGAGGATTGGATAAAATACATAGAATTTTGACAGACAGCTCAAAGACATACGCTCAATAATGATAAAAATAGTAAATAATAATAATAATCAAATTAAAAATCAAACCAAATCAAATCATATCGAATCGAATCAAATTTATTTCGATAATACGAAATTATAAAAAAAAAATTATAACGGATTAAATAAAAAAAAACGAAAAATATTAATTCCGTTTCGTCGAATCAAGATAACGTATCGTTATCATCGATTGAATACAGTTGCTTATCGTAAACAATTTTTGAAAAAACAAACGAAATCACTTTAGACGTTCACACACCCACGTACCACCGCTCAAATAGAAGTAAGTATTCAAATATAATTAGACATAAGTTCGATAATATACAAGGTTTAAGTACAAGTTACCGCGCGTAAATAAATATAAACATATATAAACGTGTATATATATATATATATCACGATCACGATGCGCTTATATCAATCCACCGCTGGATGTAAGCGTTCCCCTTTTGTTTCCACCTGTAGCGATCTTGGGCCTCGTTTATCCATTTCACACCGGCTGATCTATGTATATCGTCCTGCCACCTTGTATACGGCCGACCGCGACTTCTGCGTCCTTTTCTTGGAAGCCATTCTGTTATTCGTTTCGTCCACCTGTCATCGTTTCTTCTTGCTACATGACCTGCCCAATTCCATTTCAACTGCGCTACACGTCCGACTACATCTGATAATTTAGTCTGCTGTCTTATCCACGTGTTGGTTTTCTGGTCTGATATCTTGATGCCCAATATTAATCTTTCGTGGGCTCTATGTGTCACTGCAAGTTTCTTAACAACATACTTCGTTAGGCTCCATGTTTCCGCTCCGTATGTAAGCACTGGAAGGATGCACTGTTCGTATACTTTCTTCTTCAAGCTGTTAGGTATGTCTTTATTTTTGAGGACAGTACTCAACTTCCCAAAAGCTATCCATGATAGATGCGTTCGCCTTTTAATTTCTTTACGCATTGTTTCTTTCTGTGTGGTAATAATTTGACCTAGGTATATTCATTGACCTGTTCCAGTATCTGGTCATCTAGTTTTATTTGTAACTTTTGAGGTGTATTTGTCACGATCTTCGTTTTATTAATATTGATGGTTAATCCTGCTTTTTTTGGAACAGTTATGTAGGTCAGTTATCATTTCCTGTAAGGTACCAACATTATTACTAATCAACACAATGTCATCGGCAAAACGCGAATGACTAATTTTCTTCCCATCAATATTCACACCTTTAGACTCCCGAGACAAATTTTTGAACATACGTTCTAAGGTTGCTATAAATAACTTCGGAGATATTGTGTCTCCTTGTCTGACGCCTCTCTTTAACGGTATTTTATTTGTTTTTTCCACCAGCTGTACTTGCATCATTGGCGAATTATAAATATTTTTAATTATGTCGATTCATCATCTATACCATTTTCTTCAAGCGCTTTCAACACTGTCCATGTTTCCACGGTATCAAACGCTTTATGATAATCGATGAACGCCATGTGCAATTCCATGTTGTATTCTTTGCACTTAGATATTAAAATCCTCATAGTGTGAATGTGATCATGCGTGGCGAAACCGGATCTAAAGCCCGCTTGCTCGCACGGTTGGCAGTAATCTAGTTGTTTCGTCATTCGATTTGTAATAATACTTATATAAAGTTTGTACATATGTGAAGCTAATTGGCCTGTAATTTTCTAGACTAGTTGTATCACCATTTTTGTGTATTAGGATAACATCTGCTTCGTTCCACAGTCGCGGGATAGAGTTCTCTTTTAAACATTTGTTGAAATCGGAATTGACTCCTGCTTCCTTACCGCCTAGTAGAAATACAAATGAAGGAAGCAAACACCGGATAGAACCATTAATATCACTCGGATTTGACATAAATACCAACAAATTAAGGAATAATGCAAGAACTAAGAATTGCCTTACGCGTATTTGCACATATAATGTGCGGACTTTAGCTTCCGAAGTGAAACTTTTGGAGTTAGAAGAAGAATTGAATAAAATAAAATGGGGCATAATCGGCTTAAGCGAAGTGCGCAGAAAAGGCGAAAGTGTTATAAAGCTAAAGTCACAGGCTATATTATTCTATAAAGGGGATTCCGAATATCATCAAAACGGAGTAGGATTTTTAATAAATAAGCAACGGCATAATAATGTAGTTAAATATGTAGGCGTTACAGACAGAATTGCATACATAATACGTTTGTTTGGTAAGAATAGCACCTTAAAGATAGTGCAAATATATGCCCCGACGGAATCATATACAGAGGAGGAACTGGAATGTTTCTATGATGAATTAGAAGAAATAATAAATAGAGATAAATGCAAAAACACGTTGATAATAGGCGATTTTAATGCCAAAATTGGGACCCGACAAGATATACGAGAAACATCAGTAGGCATTCACGGAGTAGGTAAAAGAAACAAAAAGGGGAGAAATGATGGCAAACTTTCTCGAAAGAAATAAGCTTTACTGCATGAATACGTTCTTCAAAAAGAAAGAGAAAAGAAAATGGACCTGAAGAAGCCTAACTTTTGAATATAAGAATGAGATTGATTACATCATCTCTGATAGCTCAAACATATTACAAGACGTTACAGTACTGAACAGTGTTAATAACGGCAGTGACCACCGATTAGTTAGAGGTATATTAAAAATTCAGGATGTATCCGTGTCAAAAAGAGTAAAAAGAAATAAATCACAACTAGTTGATTCTGATAAATTAATAAAATATAGAAGCAAATATCAAGAAGAACTAAAATTACAGAAATCTGAAGAAATTAAAACACTGGAAATAAATAAACAATCTGAACAGATTACTAAAATTATGAAAGAAGCTGCGGTTAAAGTTGCACCACGTACAAAAAAGGTAAACAGTAAAATAAGTGATGTAACAAAAGATTTAATGGCACGAAGGAGGAAACTAAAAGTGGATAAAGATAAAAATCAAACTGAGTGGGCAGAATTGAATAAATTAATTAGAAAACAATCGAGAAGTGATATACGTCAAAACAACACAAAGAAAATTTGTGAAATAATTGAACATAACAGAGGGCCTAAAGTATTCAAGAAATCATTGTCGATGGGAAGTAAGCTGCTGACGAATTTGAAAAATCGTGACGGAAATATCGTTACAGACAAAACTGAACTATCCAAAGAGGTCGGAAGATTCTATACAGATCTCTATGACACAAAAGTTAATCCTACAACGAAAGATAAATTAACAATAAATGAGGATAAGGGAAACCTACCGGATATAACAATAAGTGAAATCAAATACGCTTTAAAGAAAATGAAAAATAACAAAGCTAGCGGGCCGGATGGTATAGTCCCAGAAATGATTAAAGAAGGAAATGAGGATATTTTGGATTTGCTGAAAAATCTGTTCAACAAATATATATATATATATATATATATATATATATACGTATAAATAACGCGTGTACATAAGAACATAATAAAAGATATCATATCGACGGTATCTGTAATCCGGAAAAAATGTATAAATGCAATATTGAAAATAATTAAAACACGAATGTTAGGTTGAAAAAATAATTAAAGTATGCTTTAAATTAGAACAAAATAAAATTTAATTTACGGATAAAAATTAAATTTATAAAAATCAAATTCATACAATTTCAACCGATTACCGGCCTACCGGTTACCAACTTCAATTATTACTGTGTAAAGAGCTAGTTTCATATTTGCCCGTTACAAGTGCAACTAGCGGCTTGCGCCGACGTTTGTAATTTTTAAGATAAATTTTAAGTCGAGACGGGAATAAGTTCAAAACAAACAGGCATAAATCATTTGAATTCGGCTGTGAAATTTATTAAATTCGGCTAACTCGTACAAAGTTAGCCTTGTTTTTTGTCACCATGCAATGAAACGGAAAATAGTTTATAATTTTTAAAGACGAAAACAGGTAACTATACTTCGTATATAATTCTCGAACGGTGAGAGGATCTTGAACAGGGTTGTATACAAATAGAGTTAAATAACGTGTTTTCAAAGATATATTAATAATAATAATAATAATAATATATCACTCGTCTTTTCCATCATACGTATGGTTTGAAATTGATTTTTTTATAGCACGCTCAATACTATCCCGATATTAAAACTGAGATTGTAAGTCACAGAGTAAAATTCCAGCCGCTCCTGACATGGAGAATAAAAGTTTCTTCTGTGGATTTATTTAGTCACATAGCGGCCGTACTCGTTTTGGCACGATGCTTTTAACGGATTTATGCAGCATTTTTTTGGCGGAAAGCTATCCCAAGTCTTTCCTAACTGCACCCTGATGTATCGCCGCTCATGGTAGTCTCATTATGGATGAAAGAACAATGAGAAAAGAAACGGGGGGAAAATGACAGAATTGATTTCTAACATTTCCGTGGTCCATAGATGGCTTAAGTCGAATTAAAAAAAAAAAAAAAAAAATCGTAATAATATAAATAGTAATAAAATAAATAATAATCATATAAATAATAATGGTAATAATAATAAAAAGTCGTCGTGATAATATTCGTTTATTATTTCAAACTGTTTTCCATTAACAGAGTGAGAGAGACGATATTCTTGTTGCACGTAAATTTCTGATCGTTGCAACAAAGACGGACGAAATATTCGAGACGTAATGCGGAGAGATAAATTATTGGGCCCTAATGTGTAAGTCTAAGTCGGTAGTATTAAATTCCGTCGCAAATGCGTCGAATTCGATACAGAATGAAACCGGAACAACGTCATACGTACCGCAAAGTCACACACAACGATTATAAAAAGGCGGTCTTCGAACAAATCCGAGGCTATATATACATGTACACGTATCTTATCTAGAAAATGCACACAGTGACTAACAATCGGGCGAAAGAATGCAAAAAAAGAAAAAATAAGGATAGAGGGATATCGAAACAAAAGTAAGAACGAAACGCCGACGACAGTTGAACAAGAGAGAGAGAAAAGAATTTTATAATGGAAAAAAAGAAAAACCCCGAAGAAAATAAAATGAAGAAGAAAAATATGTTAGGAAATTAAGAAAAAGGATGAACGCGCTAGAGTAAAATTAAAAAGGACGTACGAACGATCGAGATAGAATGAAAGTTTCCCCTAACTTCAAAGTTTTAGGTTAAAAAACAACAACACAGAGAATGCTATTAAGAGAGAGAGAGAGAGAGAGCGAGAGAGAGTGAGGAATAGAATAGTCATCCAGCCTGACGTTTCGCGAATTCTTCTGAACGCATGCGGGAACTTTTGAAAGTTAGGGTGGAAGATACGGACATGTCACATCATCCCTTTTAGGTTCGTTGCGCGTATGACATTTCCAAACGTAATCTCGATTCTCGTTAAAGATTTAACGACGAGACTTCTATTCATCGAGAATGTAAATATTATATCTAACTATTGTTACCGTCGTTCCTTGTAGAATGTTATAAGTAAAAGAACAATCGCAATGACAAAACGGAAAAACAATGACGAACAACGATCATATCCTCGACCGCTAGTTTAGTGGTGAGCAATTTACGCGACTACTTACCTATATGCATATTTTTATTGTATAGTGTAAATAGCGTACAAAACGATTATGGCGCTCTAGCCAAACACTCATACGCGCACACCCTTTAGAACTGACGGTAATCGCTTTGTTGTCTTTTGTAGTGTACTATATTGTTACTAGCGCTCATACGATGTTGTGAGCGGTGATTCGCAACTGCCTCGCACGCGAGATATTATTAAGATTATTTATGTTATTTAATATTAAGATTATTTATGTTATTTAATATTAAGATTATTTATGTTATTTAATATTAAGATTATTTATGTTATTTAATATTAAGATTATTTATGTTATTTAATATTAAGATTATTTATGTTATTTAATATTAAGATTATTTATGTTATTTAATATTAAGATTATTTATGTTATTTAATATTAAGATTATTTATGTTATATAATATTAAGATTATTTATGTTATTTAATATTAAGATTATTTATGTTATTTAATATTAAGATTATTTATGTTATTTAATATTAAGATTATTTATGTTATTTAATATTAAGATTATTTATGTTATTTAATATTAAGATTATTTATGTTATTATTTTCTAATGATGATAATTTATGCGTCGTCGATCGTATTCGAACCCCCGCGGTACCTTCCGTTATAGAAGTCCCGGTGCTCTTATCAGACACTCGGCTATTCCGACGACGATATCAATGATGGAAGTTGAAGAAAAAAAAAAACGTGTTACAAGTTACGGTTCTAATTTAACCGAGGACCGAGTTAGTTTCGTTAACATACGAATACGAGTTTTATCTTTCGATCGCTTGGAAGAATACCGTCAGATGATAATAATACAACAAGATAATCAATCGAATACACGTTGGACGAAAATAAATATCTCATGAGGTGGGACTTCAAAAACGATCCGTTTACGACTATTAGATAATCAAACGATGGACTGTATCTCCTAAATGCGTGTTCGCGCAGAGCATTCCGTGTCGGTCGGGAAGGAATGCGAGAAGATAGTATCCGACGCAGTTGTGTAACATGGCCGGAAAATCTGGACCCGGTCGTTTAAGCTGAAATTATACGGCGGTTGCTGCCCGAAGACGTACGATAGAATAACAATAATAACAAGTCATTCACAATCCATCGATTTTTCATTAGCCAAAGTGTCTAACATGTTCCGATATTTGGGTTAGAGCCCAAATTTTTATAATTCTTCTTTAAATAGAGAATATTCCGGACGCGCGGGATGAGTCTCTCACAACTCTATACTCAGAGATGATCGAGGATCACCTGACCGGAAGCTCAAGTGGGACGATATTCGAGATAACATTGGCCGTAGAGGTGGGGCAAGTTCTATATAGAGAGGTATCTCTGATCGATGATAATACCTAGATATTTCGAATGGTCAGTTACGTGGAATACTTTGCGCCCTGTAAGAATTTCGAGTGTATTTAAAGTCCGATCCGATTGCCGAATGCAATAAATTGGAATTTGTTAGCAGAGAAAGCGAGACCTAAGTTATTAATTGTAAGTGGAAGATATCGACAAACAACCTCGATCAACTTAATGCCATAGTGTTCATCAACATTAAATGTCAAACAGACGTCGTCAAAATACGAAATTAATAGAGAGTTTTGGTTAGAGATATACTTAAAATTCGTACATTTTGTAGTGAACACGGCAGTTAATTTACGTATACGTGTATACATATATTTTATACATATGAATACGTATACATATATATATATATATATATATATATATATATATATATAAATATATATATATATATATATATATATATATATATATTATGGCAGATATTAGAACAAATGGGCGTACCGCGACATTTAATAACATTAATTAAAGCGCTGTATGACAATAACATTGGAAAAGTAAAAATCAATAATAAATTAACTGACGCATTTAAAGCTGAAAAAGGTGTCCGTCAAGGATGTATTCTGAGTCCCATTTTATTTAACATATACAGTGAATGGATACTTAGGAAAGTACTCGATAAATGGGAAGATGGTATAAAAATAGGCGGAAAAATTATTAATAATTTACGGTATGCTGATGATATAACAATAATCGCCTCATCAAAAGAAAAACTTTTCACCCTTTTACATAAGCTTGAGAACGTAAGTAAACAAGCTGGATTGAAAATAAACCGAGAAAAAACTAAAATAATGATTATCGACAAGAATAACTGCAGTCGGTATACAAAAAAACTGGATACGATACAAGTAGTTGATAAATTTGTATATTTGGGATCACTAATCACTAAACATGGTGCATCTACCGATGAAATTAAAAATCGAATATCAACAGCTAAATTGGCATTGGGACAACTACAAAAAATATGGAAAAGTCACGACATCTCAATGAGTACGAAAATTCGCACAATGAATACTCTAGTCTTCTCTGTTTTTCTATATGCCGCGGAATGCTGGACACTAAAAGCAGCTGATATTCGGCGCATTGATGCTTTTGAGATGTTCTGCTGGCGACGAATGTTGCGAATCGCGTGGACAGAAAAGCGAACTAACCTCTCTATTTTGAACGATATAGGGTCGGATCTACGTTTACGAGACATAGTAATACAGCGCATAATGAGGTATTTCGGACATGTTACGTCGGAATGGAATAGAAAAATTAATTCTCGAAGGGATGGTAGCAGGCAAAAGGATACGCGGAAGGACAGAAACTAGGTACACAGATAGGATTAAACAATTAACTGCGGCCTCATCGCTCCAGCAAGTTATAAGACTCGCGGAAAATAGAGACATATGGCGAACAAGTTTGAAAGGAATTGGAACTCATAATTTCACGATGCTCGGACCGAGCCAACGAATATGATGATGATATATATACATAGAGAGAGAGAGAGCGAGAGAGGGGATTTCTCGGCAGTTGCCGAACCATTTAACTTGCACGCTATATGTGAACTGACCACAAAAAACAATCTAATTGGAGATCACTAATTCTGCAAAACAAATTTTATTTTACCGAAAAGTACCGAAAACGAATTAAAGACCGAAATTGAAATAAATGCCGAAAATGGTTATTTGTACTCTACCAAGGTAGAAAATTACAAACAAAAAATTGAACTGTACCCTACCGCCAGAGGTGATAATAACAAACTTGAATAGGAGCAGCAGTTTTCCTTGCTGACAATTTCGAGAATTTTAAGGAAGTTATTAATGAATTGTCAGATGACTCGCAACATGTAATAAAGGTAGTACTCGAATTAATATATTTACTCACTTTAACGCTCTTTTAAAGCATGAAATAGGTACACCGATAAAAAATTCTATTAACGATTTGAATAATTGTTATAGATTAAACGACTTTTAAAAGATGTTAACAACTTAGTGGCCGATTTGACATTCATCAAGTCATATATACGTTCGGCTTAGAGACGTCGCAATTACGAAATTGGAAAAGCGAGGATTGCGTTCGTTCGAACAAATAGAAATTGCGGAAGGTGTATTTAAGAGCATTGACACCAAATTCCTGGCAGAACGAATTCGTCAAGATAAAAAGAACGATGCGGTAACTAAAAATATCGGATATATAGATTTGAAGATTTTTTTTGTTTGTTTGTTATAAATTAGTACTAGCCATAAACTCAAATTAACGCAGTTGGGGGTTTCAGCGGTTTGTATAAAGAATACATATAGAACTACTTGGCTAGCTGATACGATTTCGTACGCTCAAGGCGTCTGACGTCGTCTACAGTGATTAACAGAATTTGTGCCTTCTTATTCCGGTGAATATGGAGTCATTTGTGGTGTGTGTTTCACGAAGTGCCGTATTGTTCCAATCGATAGATTTAAATAAGTAATTTTTCAGCCGATGGGAAGGAGAAATTAAGATACTTAGTCCTACTGACATATATATATATATATATACATGTACAAATACGCGTCAATTGTGTCGGCAGATGTAAAAAGAAGCTATTCTGGTCTAAAAAAATATTCTAGGTGATAAACGTAACCAATTTGGCGAATTAAATTTTGAAAAACAATTATTTTTTATAACGACAAATTATTTTAAGTAAACGTGCAATATTATTAATAAATTCGTAATTTCGTTTTGTACTATCTTTATATATAGGTTTTCAATACTCATAATTTACGATATAAAAAAAAATTATAGGAAAATAAGCATTTTTTGTGAATGCCGAAACTGTCTTTTTAAATGCCAAAAAATGCCAAAAATGACTTTTTAAATTCCAAAAATGCCGAAAATGACTTTTTAAACGCCACAAAAAAATTTTTAATCGCACTTCTATATATAAAACTTGGATTTCTTACAATGGCCTAGTATATATGTCTATGCTTGCATATATATATATATATGTGTATATATATGTATATATATATATGTATATATATATATGTATATATATATGTATATATATGTGTATATATATATTTATATATATATATATATATATATA